>SCLF01146977.1:0-10411 GCA_004367975.1 Mesochordaeus erythrocephalus
CTAACTCGGAACACCCCCAGTTAGTTACAGGTTTTGAAACGAGTTTTCGTAACTAACTGGGGGTAGGGACTGTACATAATATATGTGGCGAATATCATGAAATAGATATAAGCAGTCCAGTAACTGGATTTAAACGAAATAATGCGAATAATTTACTAATTGTTTTGCAGTAAAAATGGAACATAAGGAAGTAGATGAAAAAAGTTTCTATCGAATAAATTTAATTACACACTCTAATAAACACATATAAGGGAGAAAACAATATAGGTACCATATCTGATAAATTACAAGCACAATCATGCGAAAATCTATGTCATATAGAACTAACAGGAAATATCGAGTTTACTTGCGGTAATTTCATGGCTTATGGGTAAAATTATTGGCCTTATAGTCGTTAGAAGAATTTGTAAACATGTTCATAAAAATTCGGCATTAAGTTCGGTAAAAACACAGGAATTTAACATTTAAGTAAAATCTAAGCGAAATCAACGTATCATAAGAAATTAAGTATATGACTGATTGAGCAGCTTAGTTATAATACAATTTGGACATAAAAACCGAGTTCATAGATTTAGTATAAAATTAACATAAATATAATTGCGAATTCTAAGTACTAATCGGGCTCATTCGTTTTAAATATATGGACTACAACATGGACGATCGGAAACAGTCAATTTATTTAGATGCATTACTCTCAATCATAGACAGCGAATGGCACGAGGACTGCGAAATCGACGAGGATTTATGCGAAGATTTTAACACGATGGCATTAAATAGAGAAGAGGCAACAATTGAAAAATTAGTTGAAGGGATTCCGGATGTCGAACTGAATTTTCACATATTATTCAAAAATTACATAGAAAATTTTTGGCACGGTGCGTAAACCAAGAGATATCGGGCGACGATTACGAAGAATCTTTAGAAGAATCAAGTTGGAGCGAAAGATAGAAGCACAGCAGCGAGTTAAGCGGCCGTGGCAGCTATGGTGTAGTAAAAGTAGTAAAATCGGACAAAGACGAAGCCCGTCAGTAGTAAACTTTATGGGCGAAAAAATAGCATACAGGGTTATACCATGCGTTGTCAAACAAAGCTTACAGGGCATATTTAGAACAGCCAAACTAGCAATATTACAAGCAAAAACAGTCTCTAATGCATTGGGTGGCCCATTTAACATTACAGACACATGATACCGGATATTGACAGGCCTAACAAAATCAACGGTAGATACACATCGAAAAACATGATACTCTAGTTTTCCCCGTTTTCGTTGTAAATAATAGTTTAGCATAGAAGAAAACAAAAAAAAAATGAAAAACAAAATAAGAAAAATATATAGAAAAATGAAAATTTGTATATAAATTTAGCGGTAAAAGGGATCACCATATGGACAATAGTTTATATAAGAGGGACGGTCACAACAAACAGTAACAATGTAAAATAAAAAATACTCGCGGGAGAAAAAGGAACATTGAAATTTGTTTTAAAAAGGAAATACAACGCATGCAGAGATCCTAAAAAATCGATCAATGACTATACCTCTCTTCTCTGATATACATATATTTTGTAACACTTCGTGATGCCATGTATTTTGTGCCAGCTTCTATTTCTTTGTGCATTACAGCCTCCTTAGATCTTAACGTTCAAGTAGGGGAATAATGGTAGGGAGTTATGGCCATGGTCATATTGAACAGGGGACCTTCTTTCGTTTTGAACTAAATCTTTTTTTCTTTCTAACTAAGAAAGTTAAAAATAGTAAAAGGGAAATACAGAGTACAGCGAAGCCAGATTAACCCGCGCGGTAGAGGATTACACAACTAGGGATGGGTACAGAGGAAGATATAGAGAACCTCGGGACGCGGAACATATGGTACGTTTAGATGAACGGAAAGATACAGAGCTCCAGCAAACCAGGCGGCACCTTCAAGGTACGTAGGGAAGGTGACGCACAACATAAAGAATGCACAGCAATACAGGTGTAAGTTATCACCACATAAGCCACCAGATAAGGTCAAAGTTTGACCTATTTTAAAAGATGAAAGTAATCAAACAATTGAAATCCTTAAAATGAATAACTAAGGTGGAACCATAATTATTGATGGAATGGCGGAGGTTCCTGAATATAATTTTAAATGTAATCCAAATGGCTGAAGACAATCAAAAGATTTAATACAGTATATGAAGACGCGCAACCTGTACAAGTTCGTTATTATTGTTAAATACAGAAATCAGGAAATCAGGAAATTGAACAATTTTCACTTTCAGGTGAAACAAAAACTAAAAATGTTAGTTTAGCAAAATCACCGGGCAAGCAGACGGGTAGGAACTCATGTTACATGACTTTAGTAGCTATAGGATTTACAAATGTTCAGGAGAACCGCTTGTATTTACAACATGTCTTGTTAGAGTAATACAAAAACTTACCTAAAACTACCATTTAGAATGACGGAGCAAGGGGACACTACGAAATACGTTTTCAGCAGCTACACAGAATTGGTGCTTATAATGCAAGTCGCGAAGTTAGACCCGCTGTCCAATTTCTGCTGCAGATTGCGCTGAAAGAACGGCACAAACATGATGGTAGCTGACAGTTCGCAATATACTTAGCGACAACATGCTTGGCGAACGAGGTACATTTGTCCCAATGAAATTCGGGTTCTTTGATCAATATCCATGTAAGCAACAACTGGAACTTGCCTTAACCTAGAAACTGGACGGAAAAATGCCAGGAATTTATGATGAAAATTTTCATAAAACATTACGATTTATCAAATTTGTGGAATAAGAAATTGCATTTCGCATGCTCCAAGCGGAGGAACTAGCAGATGGAAATGAAAATGATATTTACCTTTTAACATAATTTCACTCGTAGCAGACTACTAAAATATGTAAACATACCAAATAATTATCATTAAATAAGAGAATCTCTCACAAGCTTGTTAATAAATGCATGTTAACAAAAATCAAGCAGGCTAGGCTGAGTACAAAGGTGCAGGCATGAAAAGGGTACAAAACAGTTTTACATTTATATAAGTTTGTTATGGAAATATATCCGAGCAGAAACTTTCCGAATGTTAAAAATGGGGTCTAAAATGGGATCACTGACCGATTAAGGACGCAGTCGAAAATTCCAAGATTTAGAGTGCGTTGCTTCAGGTTATACGAGAAATAGAAAAAAAATAGAGCATTTGAGTGGAAGTTTTAAATGAATTAAAATTTATATAACCCGGGGCAAAAATGGGCCCAAGATCAATAACCTTGAGTACTACACAAAAAGTTGAAGAAATATAAATGTGTAGTTTCGTTCAATCCCTTATAGTAATCGAGTTTATCCGTATTATGACTCGAATTCCATTCGGCAACGAGGACTAGAAAAAATGTGTACATCATTCTATGTGTAAAGTAACTATAATTTCTGGCGCATTGTGGGTGCGATTCGCTCACTTTATTTTTAAGCCATCATATTATTATGTGCGGTTAAATCAAAATTCCTTCAAATTTGACACACATCAAACTACTGTACAATCTTCAGTTGCCTGACCCCCGGCGCTCAGGTTAAAAATATACATTACTAGACCAGCGTGAATATATAGTATAGATAATAGAGTTAACACATGAACGCAGGAGCTTATGCGTCGCCGAAAATATGTATACGCGATTAAAGTTTTTTGTAATAATTTGCGGGTGTTTGTCAATGGTACTAATGTTATAGTTGTATATTAACCCGCATCCTTACATTGGCCCTACGTGGACCATTTACCTAAATTTTGACCCAATCCCCCTTAATTATTGTTCCGTTGTTTATAACAAAGTTTCAGACCGGAAGTGCTAGTAAAACCGAACTTGTTTGTTTGAAGTGGAGGAGATACATAACCCGCACGCTGATGAAATGGTTCTATCCTCCAGCTGACGTGTGTGCATTTATTCACACTCGCGAAACTGATTATTTAATTTCTCGACCTCTATTTTCGTGTTGTTGATTACTGGTTAATTAAATATATATATTGAAAGATTGTACTTAGCTACCTAACGCTAGAAATTTCATTAAAAAATACTAATGCGTTCTTGAGATACACGCTAAATATTCTACCACTTGGAGATAGAGAAATGGAGGGAAAATATTTCGTTTTCGGCGTATAATACTACTTAACGTTCCTAAAATTAGTTAAGAAAATCCAATTACGGCTGAGTAGATAGCATTTAAAAATGTCATTCACTTTAACAACGCTCAGCTTGGACACCACTGTAAAACCATCTCCCCACCCCTTCAAGTGGCAACTGATAGATTAACTATCTTTAGTGAGTCTGATAGAGTATTTTCTTGCGGTTCCGGATCTGTTCTCAGAATATGCAAAATTACATGACGCCGTCTAGTTAACCCCACCTAAAAATAGAACGGGAAAAACCTTTTTTTGAAAAACGTTAATTTTAACTCCTGGGGCATTATTTGTTTTAAAGCTATGGACCTCCAAAATGGACAAAATTGATCTTGAGCGTCCTGAGCTTTAGTTTCTACGCAGCCGTTAAATTTAAAGTTCCAAATTATATTAAATTGGTCCAATTTCAGTTAAGATTTATATTTTCAACTTACTTATAGCTCTACTTGAACTCATAAGTATTTATTCTAATTAATGTGGTGCCTTGAATATGGGTTTTTCATTAATTGGTCTAAACATAAAAAATGTCTTGGTACGTTACTTTACCGTTCAAACTGGGCGTTAATTTTAAAAATTGTTTTTCAATACCCGTTTATCGCTATTTTCCATGTTTGCATTTTATTTTGGTCAAGGTGCGCCTTTAATGTCCATTTGGACCAAATTAAAAAATAAAATAAATTGTAGAAGAATCAATTTTAATTTGGATTCTTAGCTTTACAGGGGATATTTAGAAAATATACATTATGTATTTTTATGAAGTTTCATTTTTACGATTTTCGATTTTTCGATGTTCCCCAGTTGTTGTCGTTCTGTTTTTTTTCGGACTATACTAGTCCGTTTAATTGTGCCCCTTAAACTCTCCCGCCTTAAATTTCAATATAGGGTTTTAATTCTTCTACTCGGATGATTCCATATTTCTAGAATTATATATGGGCCTTTGAGTCGTAATTGTCCTAGTCTGTCTTTTACCAGGACTTCTTCGGTTTCTTCATACGGTTTGAAGTTGTTTCTTCTATTTTTCTCTCTTCTTCTTTCTTTTTCGTTGTTTATTTTTTTGAAGGCTTCTTCTCTTATTTTTTGATATATATTTTTTATTTCATGGAAGGCGAAGGGGTTGTTCCAATTCTCCCCTTTATACCCCGTTTCTAACTAGAATGGAGCAAGCTCAGTTACGTCATTATGTACCTTGTTAATTCCATGGAGCACTTCCGGTAATAACTCATTCCAATTTTCGTATTTGGGAGTCCGCTCTACTAGTCAACTCGCTATGATCTAACCATAGGTGGTCTTCCCAATCGAAGATTTGGTTTTACCTGCTGACATTTTGTGAAGCCCATTATCTTCATCCATTCCAACCCAGAATTATGATCTAGAAGATCATGTTATTATTCTAGCGTATCCTTCACCAAGTCTTCTGGAATCGTCCAGGTGAGTTGCTTTTCTTCATCCAGACCTAATGTGTTCTTCAGAGTGTAGTATTTATTTAATTTCTTGGAGATGAAGTATTTTGGCCATCCATCTTCTTCCAGGCATCTTTTAACTTCACCCAATATTTAGTCGTCTTCTTGGGCTGTTTTTCGGACTTAGTTTATTTTTCTTTCTTCCTTCCTCACTTTTTGATCTTCTGAATTGCTTTTTCTGCCCTGAAAATCCGATACTGTCATTTCTTCTGATGGCTCTGTCTGGATTTCATAATTTAATTCTCCAATCACCGCCAGATGTTTCGTTATTGTTTTCTTTCTGAGCAGAGAGTTTATTTGTGTAAGAGAATCCTTTTGAACCCGTCTATCAAGTAAACTCTCTCCCAGAAGGTACATTCTCCATTTTATCAAGGAGTTTTTGAAACCTAGCAACCCGTTCTCCCTGATATGCAATCTTACTTGGCTGTTTGTAAACATTTCTGAAAAATATTCCACTGCTCTTAATAAGTTGGGAGAATGTTCATGGTTCTCTGGCGCCAAATTTACTTCTTCGTTTTCATCTCCTTTCTTTTTTGTTCAAAATACTGCGCCCATTGCCTTTTCTGAGGCGACGCTTTCTACTATGAAGTTCTACTATTTTAGCTTTTCGAAAATAATTATATTTCTCAATGTCTATAACGCGTCATTGCCACTTATTCCCTTTGTATGCCGCTATTATTGGTACCGTTATTTTCGAAGAATTATTAATTTCTCCCAGTAGGAAGTTAAATTTTCCAAACACACCCTGAGGTTCTTTTCTGTGTTCCGACGTTTCAATATTAGGATCGTTTCTGTCCTTGCTTAGCTTTACCATGGTTTATCCTTTTTTAATTGTATGTCCGCTAAACGTTGCTTGGTTTGTTAAGAAGTTTGACTTCTTGGCCTTAATTTAAAGGCCATATTTCTTCATTACTTCCATTGTGTGTTCCAGTTGTTTCAAATTTTCTTCTTCTGTTCTTCCCTGGATGAAACAATCATCCGTGTAGATGATGTAGGTTTCGAGGGGGATAATCTCGAAGGCCAAAAAGTTGTGTACAATTCCCACTACTCTATTTCAAAGATTTCCAATTTTTCGGTTATATGCCGAAAACGCCCCCACCCCAGCCTTTTTCGAAAAAAAAAACTTTCAATTATGCCGGAAGACTAACCCCGGCTTCTTCTGGCTTCCTGCCCCAAGTCGCCAGCGACATCAGGCATATTTTTTTTAAAAGTGCTCGGATTCTAAGGAGACGGGGCTCATTTAAAGCTCAATTTGTCCCTGAGTGAAATTGAAGTATGATTTATGGACAAAAGATACAATATACGAAGAAGATATAAGTCCACAGTGAAAATATTTGCATATATTTGCATATGAATCAACGAAGCACATTAATTAGAATAAGCACTTATGAGCTTAAATAGGGCTATAAGTAAGTTCAAATTATAAATTTTAACTGAAATTGGACCAATTTGAAATAATTTGAAACTTTAAATTGAAATAAACGGGCCAGTTGTTGGATTGGGCCGGGAAATTTGAAACTAAAAAGTCCGATTGAACGTCCGATTAGAAGGGACTTAACCTTGGACCTGGTGGATTCAACTCATTATGTATTTTCCCAAATATATCGTCCATCTTGGCATATTCTCTAAATCATAACAAAATAGAAAAGTGAAAAATCCGTTGTCACTTGTTGACATTTTTACTTTATAAATCCAATTTTTGGGCTATAACTAGGTCACATTTTAAGAATTCGGGATCGGTGCTTTGAGAAGAATTGAAGTTGCTGTCTGGTGCGTCGAATAAGCCCACTTTCAAGCCAATCGGACATACGTCCCAAAATCACACTGTTGACATAAAATTGCCGTATAATTCCACTATATTTTAAATGCCTGATTTCTCCTGAAATTGGACTAATTCGACGCGCACGGATTTCAGCGTCATTTCTTCTTTCAGGACTAACCCGTTATGTAGTTATAGCCAATAGAAGTCAAAAATGTGATTTCGGGAAGTATGTTCAATTGCCTCTAAACTGGGCTCATTCGATGCGCCATGACTTCAACTTCAATTATTGTCAAAGGAGGACCTCGAATTCTTAACACGTGACCTACTTATAGCCCAAAAATGGAATTTTTAAAGTACAAATGTTCAACAAGTGACAAAATCACGGATCTTTCACTTTTCTGTTTTGTTAAGATTTAGAAAACATGCCAAGATCCCAGAGTATGTTCACTAAAAATTCGACTAAAGCTCCGACGCTCAAGGTCAATGTTGTCCATTTTGACAATGTGACTTTCGAGGTCCATAGCTTTAAAACAAATAATGCCCCCAGGAGTTAAAATTAATGTTTTTTCAAATAAAGGTTTTTCCCGTTCTGTTCACTCACTAAAGCTAGTTAACCTATCAGTTGCCACTTGAAGGGGTGGGGAGATGGTTTTGGCAGTGGTGTCCAAGCTGAGCGTTGTCAAAGTGAATGACATTTTTAAATGTTATCTTCTCAGCCGAAATGGATGCTCTTAATAAAAAAAACGGTACCGTGGAATTTTGGTTGAGTACCGAACTCATGAAACAAATAATAACTTTTAGCAACGTTAAGTAGTATTATACGCAGAAAACTATATTAGTATTTAGTATTTTTAAATGAAATTTCTAGCCTTAGGTAGCTAAGTACAATCATTCAATATATCCAAAATCCGGCCTAACGTGCCGTTTTGATTTGAGTCATCGCGTGAGTTATTTTTGCTTTCGAAGGAAGTAACGAAAAGGGCTTTGTATTAATGTAGTGTATGTGAGGTAGTGGTAAAATTACAAGCTATTCGTTACCTCCTTCACAAGCAAAAATGACTCACGCGATGACTCAAATCAAAACGGCATATTTATTTAATTAACCCGTAATCATCAACAAGAAAATAGAGGTCGAGAAATGAAATAATCAGTTTCGTGAGTTTGAATAAATGCACACACGTCAGAGTGAGACAGAACCATTTCGTCAGCGTGCGGGTATATTTAATTTAGAGATTAAACTGGGAATTGGAAAATCTCACTAAAACTTAGGGGCCACTAGCCGTATATTCGAGTCTCTACGCTAGAGTATTTTCACTGATTAAGCTCTGGTACCATCTGCGTCCCAATATCAACGACCGTTGTCCAGCCGAGACGTAATCAACGTTTATTCGGTAATATTTGTTGGTAAATATTTGTTGGTAAATATTTGTTAGTAAATATTTGTTAGTAAATATTTAATCGAGAAAGAATTGCAAGGAGATACAAAAATGGAAGTTAATCAAAAGATTGGTTTCAATATTATTTCGGTAACTACGTTTAGTTATTTACATTTATGTTAATAAATGTATAATTATTCAATATTGTGTTTGTACCGAATATCGGGGTCGTAGATTAACCCCTCTTAGTTCGGTTTTCCAATGACCACCGTAGTCTTCTAGCCGCGTCACATTAGTGGATAACGTAATTGACATGTAAAGAATGAAGTGATTTATCTGTAATTATCTGTAACTAACTACCTAACCTACTATTTTCTCAAAGCTGGAATTCTGTCTGTACATTCATCATGCATGAAAGTTTTTTATGTTTCCCCTAGAAAATATTTTACGAATAAAGGTATTTAGAGAGAGCTTATACACCGAGCTTATACATATTCTTAAAATGTGTTTCAGGGTGTTTTTATTTTATGTATGTATATATATTCTAAAACGGATGAAAATGCTGTGTTAATCTATGATACAAAACCACCCACTTCTATTATCGAAGCGAAGATTTCAAAACTTTAAAATTTGGTAATAAAAATGGATAACGTTTATGCCAATGATCAACATCACGGCTAATTTAAGGTATAAACAAGGCATTGTCCGCAAACAACTGGAATCACAATTAAATTGATGAAATTAAAGAGCTACGGTTGAAGACTATTGGTGTCAATATTCATTCGCGGATTAAGTTTAATTATGGAAATTTATGTTCGCTGATTAATAAATGATTAGTAAACATGTTGACTAAAGATGTACTTTTTTCCTAGCTGAATGAGAAAAAGGCGCATGGATTAAGTGAGAATTTTACTTAGCCCACTATAGAGGATAGAGTAAATCCTGCGCATTCCCAAATGAGATATCAGTAGGGTGACCAGATGTCCAGCATTTGAACAATTTGTCCTGGAAATAGAACACAGGTGTCAAAAGCTTCCTGGCTATTCCGAATAGTACTTTTCGTAATGTAAAACTTTTATCGTGAAGCCAAACTCTATAAAATATCTAATTTTAAGAGTATTTGATAGTTATGTGGAGTGGGCGAATTTACGTCAAAACTGTCAATTCGTGAAGTATGTCGGATTGTCTCGAAGGTGGGCTTATTCGACGCATCATGACTCAAGCTTCAATTCTTTTCAGAGGACCGACCCCGAATTATTAACACGTGACCCGTTATAGGCCAAAAATGGACCGAAAAAGGTACAAATTTCCAAAAAGTGAAAAAATCACGAATTTTTCAGTTTTCGATTTAATTATGATTTAGAAACATGTCAAGATCGCAAAGTATATTCACTAAAATTCGACTCGAAACAACTGCGTTAAAATTTTATTTGGGGATGGTCAAAATCAACTATATCTCTCAGCACACAACTATTTAAGTATCCCTCAGGCACATAATTGGTCGAATTATTTTACAAAAATTATATCTTTTGTGATGTGGATTTCGGGTATAAGGGCCAGTTGGAATAGACAATTTACTATATATTAATAACATTCAAGCCGTTTACGGTCAAATTAGGTCATTCTTGACCTTATGGGGTATACTTACTACGATATTAT
>SCLF01147088.1:0-10409 GCA_004367975.1 Mesochordaeus erythrocephalus
GTTTGGTGATCTGCGATGCTCCCACGAGTTAAAATTAATGTTTTAAACAAAATTTCTGTTTTACCCGGTTGTCTTTAGAGTGCGTTAACTGTACGAACGCGGACAACTACGGGAATTCTGAAAATAGATTCGAACCTGAAATGAAAAACTCTATCAGATAAGAGAACAAAAAATATGGGTAAAACTGCAACCTGAGAGGGGGGGAGGGGGAAACTTCGGATAGCCGTGTAAGACACCGGTCTTCCATTGATGACGACCATATTGATGCACTGGATCAGAAAATTACCGATTTTAACAAGTTAATAGTTTAACTTATGAGTGGAACCTATGAAAGTAACCTACAATTGAATATATGTTTCGTGTTAGGAATATATTCCGACAGTCTCCTCCGCACACTTATCTGGAGTAACTTATACCATAACTAATTGCAAAACTGTTGATATTTTTCCAAAAAAATGTGGAGACCCCACGGCTCAGTTTAGATTGGTTCATTATTTTACCAAATTATTTCAAAATATGGTACATGTCGTGCTAAAGAATGTTGTAAACTACTATGTATAAAATGTTTTATTTTGCAATAGGTTGTTCGACAGGGCACAATTGGGTCAGTGCCAAAATTTATTGATCACTCAAAGCTTTTATCGTTGAAACTCTCATTTTTCTTATCCCGTTAGCCATCCTATCCCGTTACCCATAATTTCATTCCGGCTGACCGTATTGATATTTTAGACTATCAAACTCGGATATTCTAGACGCTCTAGCGTATAGAACTTACCAAACCGGTCATAAAATAAGATATAAAAATGGGTCCAAAAAAGACTCGAATTCGGGGCGCCTATTCTATCGTAAATGCTGTGGAATACTTTTATGAATTACACTGGAGAAGTCTTCTAATGCGATATCGAGAAAATTTTCCGGATATGTTTATATACTTTTTCCGCGCGTCTTCCTTTATTTCGCACTACATTGGCTCCACCTCCCAAATCCGGCCACAGTGGACTATTTTAATAAATGAGATTTTGACCACTTTTGTAAGGGTAAATTTAGGCATTTAAACACTCCCGATAGAAAACATTCAATGTCCAAAATACATAACAGGCTATAGCGGAACTTTGGTAACCTAATGGTTTGAATATTAAGAGTCTAAATGCCTAAATTTAGGCTTACAAGAGTGGTCAAAATCTCATTTATTAAAATAGTCCACTGTGTCCGGATTTGGGATATGTCAACCACCCACGATTTTGCATTTTTAGTTTATTTGAAGACCGTTAGATCGCAAGGAATACCTGAACCAGTAGATACCACAACGACATCTCTTGAGGCAGGGCGTCCCGTTCTCATTTGTCTCGATAACCTTACATTGTATCTTTTTTAAATTTTGCACGATTAAAGATTTATCGACTGCCAAACTCTATTGGTTTGGGCACAATAGCGACCAAATGGAGCCTTGTTCAAAGTCATTTTTACCTTGCACCATTAAATTTTTGGCGGTCTATCCAATGCCAGAACAAAATTAAGTTCCAAGTACATTAAACAGTATAATATCCCCTACTTCTTTCAAATTTTGTGACGTTTTGTAATTGGTCACGAAACCGGTGACTATTTTAAATTCAATTTAGAACATTAGATCGCTAATGAACTAATCTTTAATAGTGCAAAATTTCAAAACAATATCATGCATATTTTTTGCGTAAAAATTGGAAGAAAACAAAAGCTTAGTTTGCATTTATGGTAAGATACAAGAAGAAACAGAGTTGTGATGACTAATCACATACGGGTGACATCCACAGTTTTTACTTTAATTACGGTATATAAATATATATTAGTAACATATTGAATAATACATAAATACAAACTACTATTATGCTAGCCAGATGGAAAGTCTAAAAAAGCGGGACATTTGTTCATAGTTGTGAAAAAGGTGGACACCAACTTTCAAAAAATTTAATTAAAGTCAAATCACAACGGTGGCTCTTTTCTGGGCCTTACCATACATACAAACTAAGTTTGTGTTTTCTTCCCAGCTTTACGCCAAGAATATGCACGCCATTGTTTTGAAATTTTCCCCGATTAAAAATTAGTTCATTAACGATCTAATGTTCTAAATGTATTTTAAAACAGTCACCTGTTTCAGTGATAAGCTCTAACACGTAGTAAGAGCTATTTACTATTTATAATAATTCTAACTAAATTTTTTTAACGCATTGGGAAGACAGCTAATATTTAATGGTGCATTTTTAAGTCGGAAAATTCATTTACGGCTGAGAATATGACATCTTATCCAAGTAATGTAATTACATTACTACATGTTACAGTTGTCTCCAAGCTAGACATATCGATTGAAATAATGAACCCATAGATAACTAACGCTTAAATTTTTATTACAAAATATTAATCAGTTTTTGAGTGAGATGGAAACGAAAACAAGGGGGTGTAGATCTGCCTCAAGAGAGGCAGGTGTGGTATTTACAGTAAAAATGCGAAATGGTATATATTGGGTAAAGCAAAAGATAACCCACGGTCTTCAGTGCAATTCGTTCTCACTTCGGAAAAAGTGCGAATACGATGTTGATAGCATGTGGAAATTGTGCCTTATGGCATGCCAGGGTTTGCAAAACGACGAACTCGAATCGAGCTGCTACGAAAAGTGCGCCAACGATGTGAAATCGAATATGGATAACTGTCCATGCTACAAAAATTGTCGCAATGGATGCCCATGTGATACTTATGATTGCTGCGAGTATAATATCGATAAGGGTTTTCTTGTGAGTCGACTAAAGCCAGGCGATCGTATTTGCTCAAATAAATTGAAGGGACGTAGAGGACTGGCGTTCCAGAATGATATGAGGCTAACCATAAGAGATCTATAACCGATTGATTTTAACTCCCGTACACCAATATGCTAATAGAGTAGTTTTACACTAATAAATAGCTCACAATTCGAATCTGATAGACGCTAACCTTAGTTTTACGGTCCAATTTAACAACCTGTTTGTGCTTCTTTAATAGTGTATTGTTTTATTTTTAATTCAAAAACTGTGCTAAGGAAACGTAATTGGGTTATTACATGCTCCTTAGAAACAATTTAAATCGTGTGCGTTATGTCTCACACGACGTCGTTGCACCCGATTTTGCTGCTTTCCTGCAAAGCGGTTTTTTAAAATCTTTTAATTGGCTAATTTTTATTTTCAAAATATTGTGAGAAAATATTATTACGATTGTGTTAATATTTAATAGTTTTAAATGCTGTTACAGTGGTATTAATATGATCCCCAAATTTCGCGAGGAATTCGCGGTTCATAGTTCGATGTTATTACTTCCTCATTACTCTACTGCCGTTTTTTATCCTGCTCATTTTTACTCGTTCGGGTCCTCCTCGAAATTTCCTTGGGATTAACATCTTTACTCCGCTGTTTCCGGTCCGAATTAGGTCACAAAGGTGTGTAGTATCCTTATTTTCATAACGGTGCCCATTTCGGACCCGCATTGTTCCCTTTGGTACAAATAAATAAACGAAATAAAACATTTTGTTACAAGATGTCACATATTTACAAATATTTTCAAATGTTTACAGCAATGTCATGGGTTTACAAAAATATATCAAAGTAACAAAATATATATATCATGTCCTACAATAATAATCTGGTTATATGTACAAGAGAAAGTTTTTCACAAGGACTCTACTCTAAAACTTCAGTCAGCAAACAACAAGGTATAAAGGAACCAAAAGGGTAGACTATTTTTAAGTGTTTGGCCCGTGAAAATAAAATCCAGAAATGAAAGAGGTGAGTATGTTGGTGGAGGTGAGACTTGCCCAAAATAGGGGAAAAGTCCCACATGGAATTATCAGCAAACTCAATGACCAATTCAGCAAATCGGCCTCTAATCGACGATGATATGAATGAGTAGGGTTACGTTTGCATGAATGCACCATTCGTCTCCAAGCTCCCCGATCAGTAGCAATCGAATCTCAATAGAAGACTTCTGTATCCACTATTATAGTTCCACCAGTAGTACTATTCCGTATGGCGAAATCTATCCCGTTCTGAAATAAGCCAACGTAAAATATTAAAGATGTTAAGGTTTAACAATAAATAAAAGCGAAGACGAAGTCTTTCAAAAAACTGATAAAAGAGGGGTATACTATCAATTACTATTAATTTATATGTAAAACCAACTTAGCGCAATCTGTTTTGCTTGATGAGGCGGCTTTTAGGTTGCACCACGTGCCAACAATTATTTCGTTCGAACTTCCAATCCCGACAGACATTTTCAAGTTTGTGTAGGAAAGTCTGGTTGAATCGGTTGGGGTATGTTATTTGTTAATACCAGCTAAACTCTCCCGATTATTCCCAGTTAAGCCTAATTGACAGTCACCTTTCCAAGCGAGTGGTGCTCACTCAACGTGTATTATCTAAGGAAGCTTTGATTGTAGGTGTGCAAAGCTGATCCATACACACAAATTATTCAGCTGTTGTTTGCTTATTCTCGTCATGGCCCGACTCCAGGTCGTAAAGTCATTCAAAGTTTCCCTGAAAACAAATAATAAGAAGAGAACTTGAATGCTTAAAAAAATCACAATTATTGAAAAGGCATTAATAAACAAATTTGAGACGGTTGTAAAAATTAAATTAAATTAAAAAAACAAACAAAACAAACAAAAGAAAACAAACACCAACGGAGGTTATGATAGTTCTACGATTCAGTTACTAAAAGCATTAAGATATACTCAACAAAAACTATATTTATGTTATATTATAATTATAATAATTATGTATCATAGGTCGATTTTGTGGTGACGTTTGAGATATACTCCAGGATCCAGGTCAGCGGGAATAATCACGCCAGATTTTAAGTTGGCTAATTGTATCGGAATGCTGGGAAAATTCCAAGTGTCCCAAAGACACCGGATGTCCTCCTACCCATAACAATGATCATGCCCGGAGCACCTATCACATCGTTCCAATTTGCTTCTATGACGAATCTCACTTTTGAATCGAGTTCCACAGCAGTGAGCCGAGGAATTGTTTCTCATCACTTGATGCATGACCCAAGGTCGTTCACGAACAGGACGGGCAGTCGCGCACTTCGCGCCGGTGCAATAGAAACAGTTTGGTAAAACGATTTACAGGCGCCGAACAAAAGAGCTAATATCAGCTAAAACTTTCCGACAGGAAAACGTTTAACATTACAGATCATGCCTCGGGCATAAGATTCAGCATAAATCTTGCCCTTCCACAATGATGGGGCAAAAGCTTCCTTTTTATTTCATCGACCAATTCGTGTAGAGGAGACAGCGGTCACAATCCGATCAAAGAAATAAAGAGGTATAGACTCTAGAAATCTTCAAGGTGGCCGACGTGTTTAGCATGCTTTCCCAAAACTTTATATAAAGAAAATAAAATGTAAGCAAGATTTAGAAGAGTAAAAACTGCGTGGAGACACATTCACTCATACTTCCTTTTTCCGTTTCAGACTTTCCTTGGCGAGGCAAGGATGGGGTATTTACAACTTAAACACCACCACCGCACTTCGGAAATGAGGTCATGAAGAAGTGAAGAACGAATCTAAGAAAGAATGCGAACATAAAACAAAATAATAGAAACAAATAAAAAGAGAACACTAGAGGGGAATAGTATTTGAAGGCGCGAATGTATCAGGATGTGCAATGGAGACATGAGTGAGTACATGTGGCAGGGGTAGATATCACTGAAGTTATTTTCAAAAAACGTCTTGATCACCATGGATGGCCTTTCCTGAGACAGAATGAATGCCTTTAAAGCTGGAAACATCTTTATCATCCTCTCAATGCCTAGGAACAAGGACAACCACCTTGTCTGGCTTTGAGAAAGCATCCTTCTGTATTCAGTGTCAACAATGTCAATATCAAACTTGTTTGGCCCATGATGAAACCAGTTAATTAATATGTCCCGTAAATGCCATACATTTTCAGGCGAATTGTGTTTTGCCAATGTTCCAATGAGGTATTTGATATGGTGTTTGCCGCCTCATTAGGTGCTTTTAACCTCTATCAGTTTTGTTTGAACACCATCCTTCTTCCAGTCAAAGTGTCAAAATTGGCTCAAAATACTCGACAAGTTTGCCGCGTCCATCGGCTATTTCTCAACAAGTCGAATGTTGAATTTGTATTCACTGAAGCGAGTACACGCTCGTGTCATTGGGATACTCGTAACTACTTACCCGAAATAAGATAACATTGATGACATAATTAACGCGCCCGTAATAAATCAATAATTATATTTATTCAAGTAATTTATTAACGTAGATTTCTCGCAATATTGAAGTCGTCTTTGATGATATCCACATAATGATTCCAGTTTAGATGACTGATTTTTTAAACCTACCCCTAGTGCAAAAACACGTGTTTTGGATATTGAGCGATAATCAGCATCTGAATTAGAAATAATTTCGGATAAAATTTCGAATAATTTATCCACCGGGGCGACATCGTTGGACCACTAGATGTATGGCCTTAAAGTTTCGAATATTGAATTTATATTCACTGAAGCGAGTCTAGGCTCATGTGAGCGGGAGTTTGTTTTTCCAGCGAAAGTATAAACGCAGAATATAACAAAAGCTACACGAATTCAAAATGTATAATCTGTACGAAAAACGTCTTCGACTTAATGGGGAACGGCGCACAATGAGATTATAAACATCTGCCCTGCGAGATCACGAACAAAATACCAAAGTCATTCTTCGATCCCTTGAATCGATGTCGATAACTTGCGAACTTGAAAAAATTATATTACTATTAAGACACAACACTAAAACACTAAACTAACAGTAGACGAAAATATCACCAATAGTCCTAAAGACGACTTTTTGTACGTTAATAAATTATTTGAATAAATATAATTCTACAGGTAATTAATGATGGGCGTTTAAATTCAGTCATCTACGTAGACTCGGTTCAGTGAGTATAAATTCACCATTCGACTTCTTGAGAAATATCAGATGGACGCGGGAAATTCGACTCGTTCGCGCGTACCCTTATTTCAAGGTCTTTTTTATTGACCCAATAGATCGGAGACGAGACCGTTATATGTACGGCATAACATTAACTGCTGGTGAATATTCATCCAAGACCAGAAAAGACGGTGAGGTGCAGAATATAATCTATATAATAATAAGCCTCTTGTACAGCACGACTTTCTGCCTGGTTTCTCATGTATATTAAATGTTCCAGTAGAAAATCAAGTTATGGTATTATCGAAAAACGAAACCGGAAAGAACAGAAATAGCCGTTAATAGGCAGTTGAATGGCAGATGGAATTGAAGACCAAAGCTATATTTAAATAGTATTTTTAGGTAGATCTAAAGATCGTCCTTTATGGATGTTACACCACAAACGTCATATATGACGTGCGTGTAGAGATATCACGAATAATCCCCTTTTATAATTGAGTTTCGTGGTGAATAAATACGAGCCTCTTTATTATTTATTGATATTTTTTGCCGACGAACGTGATGGGAACGAAATTTAGCTGTATGTAGAATTGGTTATTACATGGGGATTGCCAATAGGCTACAGTGGAGGTGGGTAAATTTGGGAATAGAAATAGGACCAATTAATAGGTGCATCCAACGTCACTTTAAACACAATGTTTATTGATAACTTATCAATCAACAAACACAATCGCACATAATTAAACGTAATTAATGAAACAATATTGAACCCAATCATCCTCATTCATAGTTTCTCCAATTTCATCGATTTAATTACGATTAAATTCTAATTCAGAGGTAATCTGGAGTCTATAATCATATCTCTCAGGCTCCATTTTGGCTTTTTTTAGCCACGGACCATTTTTTAGAGATTTTAAGGCCTTAGATGTAGTCCAATATTCGATTGACCCCTACCGCCCACCCTAAATTGAACGTGCGATTTTTCTGGAACTATTTTTAGACCGTTAGTGACAGCTGAAAACCGGAAGTTGGTTATTTTGAATCGCGCATCACACCACATTATTGCCCGAGACGACCTCTAGAGGAAAACTATCTTTAAAAATTTAAGTACCTATGGGTACTTAGGAAACGACACTTAAAAAAATAGTTTTACCTCTTAACCCGCACGCTGAAATGTGTGTCGCTTGGCATACATTTACGTTAATCAGGCCATAACTGCGGTTAGAGTGGTGATACGTCGAATTTGCTATCCACCGAATTTTCTTGCGCATATTTTAGGAGAACTTTCGACCACGAATTATGACCGTAAGTGAACGCAAAAAAGCGAAAAATCCGAAAGCTGCGAAAAAACTGCGCAAATACTTCCTCTGTTTATATTTATCTGACCTAAAAAATTAACCGTATTTAATGGTATATAACTCTCAATATGCATACGTAAACTTTTTGAAAAAAAGAAAAATTATTTTGTGTCAAATGATAAAGCTTCTAGAGTTACTAATAGCTTTACTTCGGCTTAAGAGTGTCGGGACTTATCAATCTTGCTATAGTCTTACAGGGAAACCCGGCACCAAATCAATCCAAAATTTGCGTGGGCGAACCACGCCCACGGTTGATACAGGGCTAGGCGGAGATAAATGGAAGAATATGAGATATAAAAGTTCACAAAGGCGTCGATAGTTATACGGAATAAAAATAGAGTTCGTGGGCGTATATTGCGAATAAGCCCATAAGTAGACGTAATATCGTTGTAGGTATACCCCGTAAGGTCCAGAGTGACCTAATTTGAACGAAAACAGCTTAAATGTTAGTGTATATACACATTGCAGCGTAGACCTAGTTTCACCCGTGCAGCGTACAAGCTAGGAAAGCTGTGTCGTAGATAGAAAAACTTTAATTACCAAGGACCATTGTGTACACATGTGCACACAGACCAATTTTCTTGAAAAGAAGGCTTCAGCTTACATACGATCGAGTTGAGACCCTTCATACCCTCCTCCCTAGAATTTTACGCAGTTTTTTTTCAACTTATTTTTTAGCTACCGTGAGCGGAAGTACAAGTTATAAAATTTCACATCTTTAAAGTGTCTGATTCCCCCAAAATAGGTCTTATTCAACGCGCACATATGTCCGCTACATTTCTTCTCAAGTGATCGACCCCGAATTCCTACCCCGTTATGTAGGGATAGCCGCTAGAAGTCAAAAATATGATTTCGGGCACTATCTCCGATTGGCTCGAAAGTGGGATTATTCGATGCGACGTGAGTCCACCTGCAATTCTTCTCAGAGGACTGACCCCGTATTCTTAACACGTGATCTAGTTATAGTCCAAAAATGGAATTTATATCGTACAAATTTTAAAAAAGCGACAAAATGCCCCAGTAAGTTCCTTCCTATAGACTTTGGAGACAGTTTTACATATATAGGCATAAGAGGAAATACTTATCGGACTTTAATTTAGTCTGACAAACCTTTTGAGCGTGAATTAACCGGATATTTAAATGTGCATTAGGAAATATCCATAAGGTTCCTTCCTGAGCAACCTTCGAGACTTCGGAGACTAAAACTGATATCAGATTCGCAATGTGTGCAAATATGCACAACATGGTCCTTGCATACAGTCAAGTAAATGGTCCTCGGGAGTTAAGCAGCATTCCCGCTAGAAATTTATTGCGCATATCTTAGGACACCCACTGACCAGAAATTTTGAACGGAAATGAACCTAAAAATTGAAAATTCGAAAATTTTCGTTAAAAAAATGGTCGAATATTCAGCCGTATCACAGTTAACGGGACGAACAAAATAGACGTTCCATTGCCAGGTATTCTCGTGTAGACTTTATTTTACCGATTGTCAATTATTTCGTGGGATAAATTTGAGTCAACAAATTCCTTGAAAAATTTGAGATACAATTTTATGAGCAGATTTTGAGATAACTTACGGTTCAGAATTACAACCGGAAGTGAACATAAAAAAACCGAAAATTTACGTCGAAGTCTTGACCGGGTTATCGACCAGCTATTTCAAATCCGACAATTAAAAAATAATCCGGTTAGCGCCGTGTGTTCTAATTGCTTTTTGCCTATTTTGTTTCTCTAGACTTCACTTTTATAGACCCAACAACAGAGAGAACAACAAAAAAGTAATTATCGAGATGTAATATTACAAGGTTACGGTCCAAAAATGGTGCACAGGGGTTAAAATCATTGATGACTATATGATCTTTTTCGAAACTTTAGGACCTGCCATATCCTATCTGGGAACGCTATTTAGAGTTTTAATACTGGTTCGTTCCAAGAATTCCAAACAAAATCATCCTAGGATAACCTGTTCGTAGATATAGCAAAATAAATATAATCCATATATACACATATACACCACTCTAAACGTTAACGTTCACCGTTTAGGTGAGAAAAAGTGTCACGTTAGCGTTTAGTTGGAACGTTAACGTTTAGTCTGGCACGTTAATGTTTAGTTTGGCG
>SCLF01147200.1:0-10409 GCA_004367975.1 Mesochordaeus erythrocephalus
TTAACCGGACTTAGTGAGCCTTATAGAGTTTTTTCTTGCGGTTTCGAGCCTGTTCGCGGAATATGCAAAACCATACGGCGTCCTATAGTTAACCCCTAAAGACAGAACGTGAAAACAGACCTTATTTTGAAAAACATGTTGTCCTGGGCATGGCAGCTCACCGAACTAAATTGTACTACATTAAATAGACCCCTGGGCAATCAATAAAAGCATCGAAAACATACTCGGATTATCTATTTTAAAGCTACGGACGTCGAAAGTCACATGTTCAAAAATGCACAAAATTTACTTATACGTCCTAAATTTAGTTTTTACGCAGTTGTTAAGAGTCTAATTTTTAGTGAGCAAACTTTGAGATCTTGGCTTGTCTTATAAACCATAATAAGATAGAAAACTGAAAATTTTGTGATTTTTGTCACTTAGAAATCCCATTTTGGGCAATAACTAGGTCACATCGCCTAGCTTAGACGCGTCGACTAAGTGGACTTTGAGCCAATAAGCTCCCGAAATCACATTTGTGACTTTTAATGGCTAGAACTACATAACGGGTTAGGAATTCTGGGTCGATCACTTGAGAATACATGTAGCTGACATCCGTGCGCGTCGAATGAGACCAATTTCGCGGGAAATGGGAAATTTTAAAATATTGTTAAATTTTATGGCAATTAGAATACAAAAATGTGAATTCGGGAAGTATGTCCGATTGGCTCGAAGGTCGACTTATCCGACGTGCCATGACTCCAGCTTCAATTCTTCTCAGCGGACTGACCCCGAATTCTTAACACGTAACCTAGTTATAGCCTAAAAAGTGGATTTGTAAAGTATAAATTTTAAACAAGTGACAAAATCACGAATTTTTCACTTTTCGATTTTGTTAAGCTTTATAAAAGATAACAAGATCACAAAGTATGTTCACCAAAAATTAAACTCAAAACAACTGCGTAAAAACTAAATTTCAGGGCGGTCAATTTCAATTTCGTCCATTTTTGAATAATGTGATTTCGAGGTCCGTAGCTTTAAAACAATTAATCGGACTACTTAATGTAGTACAATTTAGTTCGGTGAGCTGCCATATCCCCACGAGTTAAAATTAACATGTTTTAAAAAAAAAACACTTTCTGTCTTTACGGGGGTTAACTATACGACGCCGTACAATTTTGCATCTTCTGAGAACAGATTCGAAACCGCAGGAAAAGACTCACTAAGTTTGGCAGCGGTGTACCACATGACTCGCCCGCTTGAAAATTTGGCCGCAACTTTTACGGTACTTCCTTTGAAATTTTCAGTTTCAAATTTTTTTTGGTACCGTTAAAATTTCCACCTCGGCATAAGAGCTAAAAATATTCCACCAATGCATAAAAAATAACTGATATCCGAAAAGGTTGGTAAAAAAATGATCAAAAAGCGTTTTTCCAATTGTTTTAAAAAATCCCTTTAAAACCGCTATGTAAGTGCTCTTTTTAGTTGCAAAAAGAAGCCAAATTTATTTGTTAAAAAACCTTGTTATAATTGTAAAAAAAAAACTAAAAAAGTGCATTTAACTTGTTAAACAGCGTTTTAAAAGCATGTGTCTGAGGTGAAAATATATTCACGTTCATGAAACAATATTATAATAGGGCAATATATCAATGTCTTTTTGTAAGAGGTGACTCTAGGAACTGATCATTTTAACATTATCGAAATATTTCACGTCAAACGAAAATGTATAAAGCCTCCAAGCCGGTGCGAAATTAAACTCTATTTAGACATAATACCCGTAGCCGGAAATGAATTGAAGAAAGCGGCGAGGTCTTCAAGTCTGATTATTTGGACGTAATAGATTCAAACACACTTCAAGTTCAATCACCTGGAAAGACGGCGTATTGAGAGAAAAGGATGCTTATTTACAACTAATGTAATATTCATTGGGGTGGTTTTTGGGGTGATTTAGGAGGTCTATATTTATTGCCGGAAAACCGACAAGTGATACATCCCCAAGTCTTTCAAGCCAATTTTCTGAATGTTCCAATTGGCTTGATATAGACACAGCCACCGGAAATGTCATCATTAATTGCTAAATAATTAATTTTCATCCCGTCACTATATTCACAAAAAATTCGAATTTTTTCGATATTTTTCGCGACATATTTGTCGCCCAGTAAACATGATTTTCGTGCGGCATAGGTATAGACTTACTGGGTTGTAGGCAGATGATAAACTTGAGTAGGATGCGATTTGATGTACTCCGTAGTTAGCGGACGACTGCAGCATTAAAGGTTCAACAAGTTTTGGTTCTCTCCCGGCCCTTTATAGGGGCACCACGTTTTCACTTTTTTCCAAGGTCACCCCGATTGATTCATTTAGTCTGATTTTGTCTGTAACTTGACTTTTTTGTATTTTTCTTGAGCCTGGTCTCTCTTGTAAGATGGGATTCAATTTGTGTAATCCAGGTTGAGTCTTAGTCGCTAGAATGACGAAGCAGAGGCAGAGAGAACACAGATTTGGTGTTCTACTCCTCTCTCTCTTTCTCTCTCCCTTTCTCCCGCTAGTTTAATTCACACGAGGGGGCGCACTGGGGTACCTGGTAGTGATAGGGAGTGCAGATATGGTTAAATTACACATGTTTATACACTCTAATCCGTTTATACTAACGCTTATGATCATGATTCGAATCGGTACCTGAGTATAAGAATTTAAGAATAACTAAATTTTAATTATAATCCTTTCAATAATAATGAATTGACAAGTTTCAAATAGGGGAGATTTATGCTCGAAAATTGCTCGAAAATCGCTTGGATACCTGTTTTTGGAAAAGCATTATGGAACAATGTAATATAATGCACCGTATATGCCATAGAGTATAGTACCATATAATATAGATTTCGTTATAATTTAACTCTAATGTGGATATCTGCGTTTACTTGGTATGCAGATATCCACATTAGAGATGTTCACAAAACAAAACCTTATAATTTACACGTGGGTATATCTATATATAATAAACCATAAATATGTTCTCTAACATGGGTTGATGTTCCCCTCAAAAATGAAGAAGATACCCGAGGCCCTAGAGAAAGAGAGACTTGTTTATCACCGCTTTGGACCATTCCAGGTGCATTTCTTTGGATTTTATTATTTACCAGTAAAATAGTGATTCATGTTCTATTTAAAGGTGTCCATATTGTCAGTATTCACCTTTGGTTACAAATAAATCACTAAATACTAGGTTGCACTATGTTCCAGTGAATTATTTTATTATATATTTTTAGATATAATAATATATATAAATTTAGATATAATAATATATATATTTAATATTTAAAATTCTTTTCTGTTGGTGTAAAATAGAAACATATACCGTTTCTTCAGCCTAGTCCGATGTTCCTAGTCCAAAGCTTGAATTTAAAAATTATAACTCCAAAAATATTTTTAAAAATTAACCCTCAAGTTGAATTTTCCCGTCATGTTCATGATTACTCAATCTATATTTATAATTGCTTTCCACTTTCTTTATTTAATTAGTATAACGGAGCACTCATACAAATGAGCAACGCTAAAACACAACATTTAATAATTTCGGATTTTTAAAATTTTCAAAATCCGAAATTTATTCGAACAAAAAATTGCCTAATTTGTTTTCGTTTTTTGTTTAATTTTTATTTGCTAGATTTAATGAAATACTATGTCGGGAAATTTCACGTCGATAATTTGGTCTTGGGTCATATATAGATTACATATTAAGTAACTGGGTTAACACGCAAAAAGAATGCAGCGATTCAGTGTAGGTGTTTGTTAAAAATTATAGCGGAAATTATTAAATGTCATTTTCATAATGAACTAGCCACATTTGATTAGACTTAAATGTTTACGCCATGTTTTACTAAGATGTACATGATGTCGAATGTACAATATAATGTCAAACACTTAAAACATTGTTCAATTAAACCCAAGGCCTCACTTTTATTCTCATTTTTTGTACTTTCGCAAGCTACCCCCCCACCCAAATTAACTCGTTAGTTTTCCTATTAACAAGTCTGAAATATAACGAGATTGGCACTTTGTAATTCTGCTCAGGTTTACGTATTTCACTGCCGTTCGATCAAAACTACTTTTCCTACTCCACGATGATATCCACGGCATAATACAGCATCTGGGCCGTGATTTTTTAGTCGATAAATATGGCTTGGGTAAGGGAATGTACCGTCACTGACGTCCAAAAAACCTGGCGCCCGAAAAACCCGGTTACCGAATGAACCGAAAAAAAAAGACTAATTTCACCTCACCAAGAGCACAACGCAAACGCTCTATACTTTCGAAATGGAGCTGCATTTTGGTACAAAGCTGCAATTTCGCTTGTTACAAAGTGGGGGTACTGAGCTCGTGTTTTTGATAAAAATAGAGAAAATGAGCTTCTGAACGGGTAAAATCTCTATTAGAATGGTAAAGTTGGACAAGTTGTGGCTAATTTAATCAGTTTAGTGACCTTGAAAAGTGATTTGGGAAAGAACAGTCTTTTTCTATCTATTGTTGAACCTACACGATAAACTCATTGCCACCGTTGGTTCATCTGGTACACCTTGACGAATACCAAAAGGGCGAAAATTTCGTGCCGATGTTCGTCTTGGTAGTTTGTACGTGTAACCGTAAGCTTGTGCTTGTTGAGCGATGCGAATTTCGCTTGCGTTTTCAGCTGATAGTTGCTTGTTTTCTCTTGCTAAATGTCTCTTGTTTCTCTTGTTAGTCTGTAATACGCGCGTAAAACCGAAGTCGAACTTGGATTTGGTGATATACTGTAGACTATGTTTTGTTCCGTTTTTTCACAATTGTAAACAGTAATAATTTTTAATCTTGAGTCTTTTTTCACCCGACTAAATAGTGCTACGGCAAAGCCTTGGTAGGGCCCTGACAAGCAGCAAACGATCGAGATAGAGAGAGAGAGAGAGCGAGAGAGGGGGGACATTAGAGAATAGCATTATAGATAGGAGCATTAGCGCCGCATTGCGGCGCCCCTTAGCCAAGAGAAGACCTCGGAAAGTGTCATGTATAGCCTAAATCAAGTCTACAGAAAAAAGTGTTCGATTGCATTCATATTTATTGATTGATTCCCATATGTAGGGATGTGATCGCCTTCACAATTGTTTCTATAACGTTTGCTTCAAGGATGGACCAGAAACATGAGAAGAAGAATAACATGAGAAGAACAAGATGGATGAAGATTAACCTCTAGTTTCTGGTGACTATTTTAGAGTCACAGATAATAACGTCATTTATTGTTTATTTATTATTTTACATGTTTAAGCATTTTAGGTTACCTTCCCACCGATTGCTGACATTAATACACGTTTTTGATATTGACTTCCACTCTAAGTGTTTACGAAAAAATGAGCAACAAAATTTTAACATGGCAGTATTTGATCTAAGTTTCCTTCGGGTACTTCCGGTAAAAAGCTTTAGCTTTTCGTGTTAAAACCATATTCTGTCTCCCTCTGGCCCAGTTATTTTTAAGGCAGTTACGACGAAAGTGACAATGTTGGACCCGAATTTATATTTTTAGGCTAAAAATAGTCATAATAGGTTGACATAATTATAGATTACATTCCCAACATTATGTGAACGCTAAATGACCTTGGAAGCTTGGAATAATACCATGTAATAACTATAATTTGATTCCACAAACAGACTTCAAGTGAATATCATGTTCGCTACATTTTATGGGGAGCGGGTCCAAGGGTAAAACCCTTATAAGTTAAGGGTATCCACTGCAGATAATCTTGAAATCATTTTATGGATATCAGGTCGGACACCCAAATTCCAGAATACTCTGTAATAGTTGTTTTAATGGTTATATATCCCAAATCTCTATCGGGTGGTCTTTTTGAGTAAATTAGATTTTTACCACTTTCGTAAGCCTAAATTTAGGTATTTAGACACTTCATATTCAAACCATTAGGTGACCAAAATTTCCACTATAGCCTGTTATGCATTTTGGACATTGAATATTGTCTACCTGAAGTGTTTAAATGCCTAAATTTAGGCTTACGAAAGTGGTAAGAATCTAATTCACTCAAAACCGCCACCCGATAGAGACTTGGGACATGCCATGGGGTGTTAATGGATTCGATCCAACAACGATAGACGTGATGTTCACGGCATTATGACTGTTCTCTACGTTTGACACTACATTTCTATTGCGACCTTCATCCTTTTATACAGTTTTCTACATTGAGAAAGATGATTCCGATGAATTCGTTATTACGTATATTGAATAAATGTGATTTTTTTCGATTTTTTACCGTTTCTATATATATCCTGGTAATATATATCCTTTATCCAGCCTAACTATTGCTTTTTCTTGATAATTAATCACACCAATACGTCGTCCAATAATATGAGGGCGTTTAAGGGTGTGTTTGCAGTTTGGTTGTTTAAAGGATCCCCTTATTGCTAAATTAATGTAGCTAATAAACTGTCTCGGTATAGTATCTCTGGTAGTTAACCCCTTTGTGAATTTAGCATTCCAGACATTTTTATGTCGTGTAAAACTGCAACAAAGGTAGACAATTTAGTCCCAAAGACAAGATTATCTAACAAGGTTCCCCAACTAAAACAGTGAAATTATCAAAGGTTCTTCGGACAATAAAAAACGCCAAAGTGAATGTTACGACGTCCGGAACAATTCTAACATTGCTGCTTGGAACAAGCCCATTCGGTTAAAAACAAAAAGTGAAAATGCTTCGCAGTGTTTTGGCCGATACTTTACGCTTGTTTAATTACGTCGGAGAGATATATAGAATTCGTTCATTCCATATACAGCGATAACCCAAAATATGGTACATTTCAATTCTTGTGGAAATCGAAAAATGTGACATTTATATATTTTTATTTTATGGTCAAATATATAAATCTGCGATATTCGAATTTTCGGCCCGTCTCTATGTCGAAAAAAATACCATCGAATAGTCAAAACTGTGGATGACGTTTTGTTGATCATAGGTACAGTGGTTATGGTAAAATTGTCCAATCATTTATTTTCTTCTCGATCATATCACCGGAAACCAATGAATCGTTTTTAATAAAATGTTAACCATTTGAACGGTTAACGTTTAACTTTCTAATGGTAAACCTTTTATTAAAAACTACTCATTGGTTTTCCGGTGAGACGTCGAGAAGAAAATAAATGATCGGACAATTTTATCATAACCACTGTATATAAATCAATTAATATTCGCTTTATTTGAAGAGGGAAGTGTGAAGCTAACTGAGGTGCTAAGAGTAAAAGGAGCGTGCAGAATAGCTCGAGAGGAACTCTATGTAACATATCCAATTGTGCAGTATATTTTGTCTTATCAATGTGATGACGTCCCAAACTAAAAAGCTGTCCCACCCCCCTCCCGCTGGTTTCGTACAAATTTACTCGAAAGGTCGAAAATGTTTCTTTTAATGATAAAAAAGACCAAACTTGTTTCCAACCTTTCCCTTTTTTATGGCTTCGTTGTTCAAGTCATCCAAATCAGCTTAGGCCAACGCGGACTTTCTTCGAGTGGCCATCTGGAACAGATCGAAAAGTGACTGATGCGGCAATGGAATATGTCTCATTTCCCTCCAGGCCAGGTTTGGGGATACGGCATAAGTTATACTTGATATGATTCAATTACTTGCAACTTTGGTACCACCAAATATTAAATGCTGCCATCTTATTGGATACTCATTTCTAGCTTATTTCCACCTTATATGCCTCTATTTAACCTCTCGGTTTCATCGAGATCGAAATTTCACGCCATTGTTTGAGGATATATTCTGAGATGTGAATGTGCTACCCTGTGAGTTTTGGGTTAATGGCTATTTTTTTGAAGAAAATTTTCCTTTAGCCCAAAATTTTGGGACCGCGCGAAAATAAGGAAACTATTTCCTTATAATTCCACAAATAGCTGTTAATTATGTCGTCTAGATACCGGGTTGTTAAATCGGACACAAAAACTAGGGTTAGCGAAACTAACCATAGATGTTTGTGTGCGTCTGTTTATAATTGCCTTTTAATTTTAAAATTTGTTTCCTTACTTTGAACAACACCCAAAATTTTCGGTCATAGTGGCTTCCATACCATTTGTATTCACCATGATAGCTTGAGTATGGATGACCCTTATAGGATATAATTTATGTACCAAAATTCGAACGTGGCATGAACAAAGTAGCTTACCCTGGCATTTATCCGGAATTAGCACCATGTAATTTTCGATAGGCCGATACCGAAAATCGTTAGTAACACTACAACCAATTGGTATATCGATAAGCTGTACGGAATAAGTGTCTTCGATCCAGCTTGACCTCAATTTGGCCTCATTTGTCCTCGAAAGCGATCTAAATTTTTTCTGTTCAGATTAGCGTGGGCGAAATCTAACCGGGGCCACGGTAGAGTCAATTAATTCACTTTGTAATTACATTTACAGTACAAATACGAGCTAATGTATAAACTAATTGTCCACTTGGTTCCGCAGATTAGTTGACCGTCGTTAACCACCGGTTATATGTCACCTTGCTTTATTGTATAATAGGGCCCAGGCAACCAACAACATAAAACAGTATAGAAACAGTATAACAACGAAATAGAAACAGTTCATTAACCATGTTTCATCTAGCCAAGCAGTTTGCTGCTTGATAGTTGTATATTATATTATATATTAACTCCTGAAACTGAATAGAGTTAGATAATAATGCCCTTAAGACTCCCCTAATTTGGCGACGCATCTTTTACGACTAATTTTAGATCGGAAGTGCCACCGGAAGTGCTACCTAAAAACTAGAAATTGATTTTTGGAGTTGGGAGTCTCAAATAATTTTTGTGTGGGATAGATTTTAGTCAGCTTTTATGCCAGCCTGGAAATGCCAACTTTACATTAACAAAGTTTCATGTAGTCAAGAAACTGAATAGAAACTGAATTATATTACAGTGGTTAGGCAAAATTGGCAGTCGTATTTGATTTTCTCGAGCTGTATCACCGGATGCAGGTATTCATGGATTATGAATAGTTTTTGCTCAATGCTTACCATTAGAAAGATATATACGACTGCCAAGTTTTTCCACACCACTGTATATATTAACAGAAATAACCTCTAAAAATATAATGAAACTTGTTATTTGTTTAGTGGCCGGATATATTCCATTAATCGTGCCCTTGTAAATTATATTTTGTGATCGTAATCTTTATATGATCACGTTATCCAAAACAGACAGTAAAATAGACAGTAACTGTTTACTAATTAGGATGCACTTTTCCTAAGCTTAATTAAGTTTCTAAGTTGAAACCAAAATAGATAATTATTTAATTAACTTCAAATTCAAAGTCGATATTCAAGGTCAACGGCCCATCTCATAAACTGAAGTTTTTTTACAGTTGAACAAGAACCTTAAAATGTCTTGGAAATGAACGGAAATGAATCTACCCTTATTGTTAATAACTAGCTGGACTATCAAGTTCATTAGTCGTTATAGTCTCAGCCTATTCGAATAATTCGCGCAGCTGATAAGGGTCTGTATTGCAAGTCAACTGCTACACTCATAGGTAAAACCCTTTTGTACTCGGTTCCGGACTCGAACCATTGGTCTAACCGGGCACTGAACGTCGGAAAATGTTACCTATCTATATTACCTTCTGTCCCTTTCATATTCAAGGATCGTTATAATTGTTCATTTATTTTGTGCTAAAATATAGGAAACATAATAGAAAACGCATTTCATAACCATTTGAGGTTGATCTTCCGGCTGTGAAATTTTACTAAAACTGGTACCTTAGGTGTGAATTTCGACTCCAAAATATACTTCAAAAATTACCAAAAATTTCTTTGAATTTGGACTGAGATGAAATTTACTCCAGCGAATAATGTCCAATCGAATAGGGATATTTAATACATTTTATTAATAAAGAAAACAGATGAAAAGCAGCAACAAGCGAAGTCATGTTATATCTCGTTGATGCGTCCCATGGCGGAATTTGTCCATTTCGTACAACGAAATGCATGTTTAACCTGTGTACGACGTGTCCATATTTGCCGTTGGTTGAACTAGGCGCACTTAACCCATTAGAGAAACCCGGGAATGCAGGCGCCACCTTACTTGCCCGCCTAACTGTTACTGAAATTTTTCGCAATCTGAAAGCTTCCCGCAATGCCTTATTTTAGCAACGGGTTAAATGCGGTTAATTGAGGTCAACTACCAATTGATGATTCGATTGTTCCAATCTAAGATATAAAACATGATGTAAATCGAGTCACATAAATATCATCTTTAAATATATATAAAACATATATATACATATGTTTGCTCACGTAAGAAAAATAGAGAAGACTATCATTATATATTAGACCCCCCACGCAGATCCCGCTATCTGATTAGTCAATATACTCACCCGAAGCTCTCCGGTCTCTCATGGCTG
>SCLF01147312.1:0-10408 GCA_004367975.1 Mesochordaeus erythrocephalus
TGCAATTTTTGTCTGCCTGAATAAAATTTAAAAAAAAATCTCGGTTCCTCAAATTTTGAAAAATTCCCACTTTTAGGGTTGGCACTTTTTGCATTAATACTGTATATATATTAAAGCGCACAATTAGAGTGCCGAATGCTTTATGGCAGGGCTCTAATCTTTCAATTATCTTCCGCACAGTAACATTGGCCGAGAGGACTCAGGAATCATCTATCGTTATCTCAAAATTAAAATTAATTAGTCCGTCATATTTTCTGAATGCGCCCAGGAATACTACTACACATGTATCAAAACTGCTCCCCCTAGGGGTCTATGGCGCAACTGATGGGTTAACGAGACTTAGTGAGTCTAATAGAGTTTTTCCTTGCGGTTTCGAATTTGTTTTCAGAATGTCGTACAGTTAACCCCCTCTAAAGACAAAACGTGAGTCGAAAATAGTTGACTTTTACCGTCCTGAAATATAGTTTTAACGCAGTTGTTTCGAGTCGAATTTTTGGTGATGTTTTCTAAATCATAATAAAATCGAAAAGTGACAAGGAAACACACTATTAGACTCACTAAGTTTCGTTAGCAGGTCAGTTGCGCTATAGACCCATAGTGGGGGCAGTTTTGATACATGTGTACTATATACAGCTAGACAATATACTACGTATTATTTCCATGAGCGAAATCATTGGGAATTTTTGTTTTCTAAATATATGTTTAGATTTTCACAGATTATCTAATACTTTTGAAACATATGGCTTCCATAATATAGAATTATTATGCAATCAGCGGACAGTATTTAAGATATTATGGTACCAAAATTATAAGTTAATTTTATTTTACTTCTAATGGTCCCGCAGAACACTTCGGCAAGAAAATGTCCCATTCTTCTAAAAAACTCAATAATTGGAATAAATTTATAAAATTATGCTAGCGAAAGATTTTAAAAATTAAATTCAGATACAAAGACGCTTTCAAAATATTTCTTCAACTAAAAGACTTGGAAATATTTGACTTCATCGGACGGCGATTATTATATCGAGAAGATTGGATTCAAAATTATATTCTTCAACTGATGAAACTAGACAGGTTTGTTACGATAAGAGTGAATAAACGAATAATTTTCGACTTTTGCTACAAAGAGTGTCCAAAAATAGTACCAAGAGGGCCGGAGTTTCACATGGACAAATTATACCTAAAATTGTATTTTGCAGTTTAACCCTTTTATGTGCTGTCACGATCAGGCGAATACACCTGATCGGGGTAAAAGAAGTAACTATCTTTTACGTTACGCAGAAAAACGTAAAAATGCGTCGTTCACATAACGTAAAAGATAGTGTAAAGTAGTGTTGCCTAACGTGGTTTACATGTATTAAATCACGTGACAACCTACTTATTTTACCCCGCTAAGGTGTACTGGCCTGATCGTGACATGTAAAATCACTTCTGGTTCAAATGTTCCGCAAGACTTTTGAGCGGTGATACGTGGGTCAAGTTTAACACGGCTGTCAACTGATAGCTTAACAAGAAAGTCACATTGTTCAAAATGGACAAAATTGACATTGACCGTCCTGAAATTTAGTTTTACGCAGTTGTTTCGAGTGGATTTTTTGTGAATATACTTTGAATATACTTGTTGAAAATGTAGGCTATAACTAGTCACGTGTTACGAATTCTGGCTCGGTCCTTTGAGAAGAATTGAAGGTGGAGTCATGACGCGTCGAATAAGCCCACTCTCGAGCCAATCTGACATAGTTCCCGAAATCATATTTGTGACTTCTAGTGGTTATAACTACATAACGGGTTAGGAATTAGAGGTCAATCTTATGAGAAGCTGACATCTGCGCGTTGAATGAGTCCAATTTCGCTAGTTATAGCCCAAAAATGGGGGAGAGGTACACATTTTCCACAAGTGATAAAAATCACGAATTTTTCACTTTTCTATTTTGTTATGATTTAGAAAATATGCCAGAAAGTATGTTCACTAAAAATTTGACTCGAAACCACTGCGTCAAACGAAAGTTTAGGACGCTCAAAGTCAATTTTGTCCATTTTGAACAATGTGAATTTTGAGGTCCGTAGCGTTAAAACAAATAATCTCAGTTACTTTTATTGGATGCCCTGGGGTCTACTTAGTCTAGTACAATTTAGTTGGGTGTCCTCCATGCCCCCACGAGTTAAAATTAACATTTAAAGAAAGGTCTTTTTCACGTTCTGTATTTACGGCGCATTAACTGTACGACGCCTATAATTTTGGATATTTTAATATCCAAATTTTTTGGGGACCACAAGGAAAAACTCCATAAGGGTCACTAAGTCTCGTTAAGCTATCAGTTGATCCCGGGGACCGGGGGGAACTTTTGACAGTCGTGTTTACGTTTATACATGTGAATAGGAAAATAGAAACCAATCCGAGTATTTGTACTGTACATACATACGATCCCTATGAATTCGCTGACATTTACGGTTTAGTACAAAATGCACGAATCTCTTCATTGACCGAAAAGAATATTTCGAAATCAAGCCAATTGTCGAAATTCTTAAGGCTGATACCCGCTTATTGCACGCCTATCTTCACAATCTTTACATTCAAGATAACCATCTTCCTGCTCAATTTCACGATCTTCAAGTAATTCTTTATGCGTGCTATGATAGACAAAAACTTCTCCCATTTCTCAAATCTTCAACTCATTATGAAGAAAGAGAAGCCCTCAAAGGAACCAGATTCATATATAAATATATAAACGCTTCGAAAACATTGACATTCTGTGGCAACGAGTATGTGTTCTAAGCTATATTAACCGCTTTGTGGCAAACTCAATTTTACAGCGATTAAAGTCACTTTGGTGTGGATAAATATATGTATACTTGTCCAATTGATATTATATTAAAATTTCATTCCGTGCTTTACCGATAGAATGAAATATACTGTTTGTTACACGGCCTCAAGGTTTTTCTATTAAAAAACAACGGTATCGCTGGTTAGCGTATCACTTCGGGAGTCACCAAACTCATCAATAACGGTTTATATCAATGTTTAACCAATGTGTGTACGCTATTTTATTGGATGATAAACATATGTTCAATTTTAGGCTGGAATCATGGACACATTTTCTATGACCAATTTTTAATTCTAACTTCTGGGGACTAAGCATCAAAAACTGTAGCGATTTCTTTGAAGAACCGATTTTTTTTATTCGTATATTTTATTCAGCACCAATTGGTCCCTCGATAAATTAAAGGCTTCAGACAATTTTTCCATAACCAGTGTAATTATTTTTCGTACCCGCACTTTAAGGAATGATCTAATGAAATTATTATACTTCCCAGTTATAGGAAAGACGCGTTAATTTAATAGTTAAACTGGATCTTCGTTCTAGCTATGTACCAAATCTGATCTGAAGTCGTGAAAAATAAAGGTTTCCAAGAGGAAGAAGTTTACTTACTTGCCAGAATGGGTAAAAAATCCGAAGCGCTGAATTTATTGCTGTCCACTGCGGATTCAATCAATAACGCTGTTGAGTTCTGTCTTGACCAAGCTGATAATGAACTATGGTTGCGGATTGCATTATTTCTAATACTAATCTTATACTATAGAAATCGCGTAGTTTTATTTCCGCTTTCTTCGAACTAGGATCCTATAGGTGTATTCAAGTAATTCAATCAAGATCCCGATCTTAGCAAAATAACCAAGCCTAGTTCAATTTCGGTTAAAACGTAGTCCGATTATATTACACGGAAACTAGTGCCACCTAGGCTAGAATTCTGACTTCTGGCTCAAAAAATATCACGAAAAGTAAAATATCTTAACAAGAGGAATACAGAGAATTAACGTTTTTTACCTGGAATCATGGATAAATTTTCTATGACCAATTATAAATTCTAATTTCTGTAAGAAAACGCTTGTGAACTCTCATTCTGTGGCAAGGATTGTGTATGCTTGTAAAAATTTTACTACAATGTGACAAACCCAATTTTGTAGCGTTACTGTATTGATATAATTAAATACAGTGTTTATTTGACTTATTCAAACTCCGGTAAGTCGTCTAATTTAACAGGGTAAAGAGCGTACCAAATATGACTCGGACCGGCAACCTTCCGTCGCAAAGTCATGACGTCATGGAAGCTACCTAGGAAGCGTGACGTTTCCGGCGAATTTGGCTGAAAATATTTCATTAAAAGTGAAATATTTTAATAAGTGGAGAATTTATGAAGATACATTAGACCACTACAATCACTGATAGTAATAACAGTAATCTTCTAATACCAAACAGATCCTAATTTAACTTACCTAGGCTATGCTATACATATGATAACTTATCCCTTTGCAAGAACAACTATATGTTCATTTGAACCAACGATTCGACAACAGGGAGTCACGTAAATAACTATGCGACTCTAAGAGTTAGAGCATGAGCTTACAATAAGTAGTAATAGACATGGAATGTATGTTGCACCAACTATAAAGTTTCATAGGTAACAATATTCGAATTTACAATCCATAAGTTTAAAACTATATTAAGCAATTTTAATCAATGAACTTTTTTTGATCATGTAAGACACGTGTAGTCTTCTCAACCTGATTATTGTCTCCCATAACAAAGGGTAACTCGAGATTGTACCTCACACCGTTTATACCATTCCAGTCAACACCCCTCCTAACAATCGCTTGATACGTGCACCATTGGAAACCGGTGTAGATTCGTTAAATTTAGGATCCGTTCCACACTCTTCCCCTTTTCCTCTCAACAGCGATATGAAACAAACTTTTGGCGGATAGCTCAAATGATAACGAAGACCAAACTCGGTATCACTTGGGCCAGGATTGTAATAGCTGTTGCCACCGGTGATCCGTTCGCCCACAACAAAACAATCAAGTTTTAGTTGAGAAATTCTCCTCTGTATTTGTGTTCCTATACTGATAATCAATTAAAAAGATTTGAACAACATGATAAATATAAAAATTAAAAAAAAATCTAACAAAACGAAATCGTAAAACAATTTAAAAAATCATAATTAATATTCCATTTAAACAAAAGCTCCATACATATCTCTAAGCAAAGCAATCTATATGTCCTTCATACAACTGCAGGGTGTTCCATCTATAACGAAGGCATTTTATAAGTTGAATTTATTCAACAATATCGCTCCTTCTAGATTCATTTGAACCAAATTTTAATTTCACTGAGAATGCACTTTCAAATTATTCAACTTCAACCATGAGAACGAAAACTATAGCCAAGAGAAAATTGATTACTCAAAAGTTTTGTCCGAACTCAGTGAGCGGCAGATTCGTGAACAACTATCATACTCTACCACCCTAATTTGGAGGGTCAAAAAAGACTTATCTTCTACCAAATCGTCGGGAGAAAAGAATGAGACTAAAAATTATCGTCCAATTAGAAGTGAAGAGTGATAAAGGCCGTTAAAGAGAAAATGGTCGAAGATCCGAGGATTTCCGTTAGAAAGCTTTCACGTGACCACAAAATCAGTCGAACGACATGCATAAAGGAAAATTCGATGAGGAAGTCTAACGTCATCACAGAAATGGTCTACATTTACAGTGACCAAACTTTTTTTAGAATCGTATGGTAGAAAATAATTTTAAGGCCTAATGGTGTTCGGCGCCGTCGCATCCAATGGATGCAAAATGCCCCTCGTCTTCATTAAATAGGGTCTCAAAATGAAAATGGACAGCTATACCAAAATGTTGAAAAGCTGCTTGATGGAGTAAAACTCCGAAACTTGGACGAGCTTCGAGATGAAATCAAAAAATCATGGTGATGTTTATCAAAGGACCTTGTATAGCGAACATGCGGGGCATTCAAGCGTTGATGTCAACAAGTAATCGATGCTCCCGGTGGCTACATAGAGTGAAGTGGTACTCTATATAATAATCTACTCCGCCCTTTTCAGGGCTACCAAATTTGTTCCGTCGTTTAAAAAATATCAGAAATCTTCGTAAGTGCCTCGTTATGGAATCAAGTAATTTAACTCGACTCATAAATTTTGACTCACTTAGGATACACGACATCATGATTAAATGAGTCACAAACTATAGCTCTCGCCATTGTAACAACCCCTGTGTCATGCTTCAGTAGAAACAAGTTGAAAAATAAATACTTGGACAATAACCGTTTAGAACAATCCTTATAACATTATATTTTTACTACCCTTTTTTCTATTATTTCTTTTCTCCCATTGATAATCATCCCGAGGCATAAACGTAGTTCGCGTACTCGCCAATCCCTCTGATAAAGATCTGGTATACGGTCTTTCTATCATAACTAGACACCGACTAAAAGCCATCACCGTCCATTGATTCTGGAATCTTTATAAAGTACGGCATAAGCTACAGAGCACTATCTGATACAACCGTTTACACTGTTTAAAGGTCGCCAGAGAACGGAACCACGCAAACAGAAGCCTAATCATCAACCCAAATTGGTTACTCCCTTTGTTGTCGCGCAACCATCGATTTAACTAAATACATTTTGTATTCAAAATGTCACATTACGACAGTTTTTACAAGAGGGTTAATATATTATCCTGAAAGAATATTCAAGTTTGAACTTTCATCTTCGATGATCCGAATCGGTACTAACTACCTCGTGCTGCAGAACTTTCTTAGTTCAGGTAACATTCAATTTTCCATCGGTTGTGTCCGAACGCAGAATAGAATTAGTTTGGCTTTGCCACCAAAAGACGCTTATGCCGTAGTTGCAGGTTGTTGTTACGTCAATGTTACTGTAGTTTGCCGAAATTATGAATATACCGTAAATTAAACCGTTATATAAGGTTGAAATCTGTATTTAAAGCTAGAATTAATTGACATTTCGATTGTCAACCCAAAATTCATCAAGGATCTGCTAAAAATTGTTGGCAATTATGTTGATCCTCTGGTGATCATCGAACGTATACCAGAGGGCATGGAAATACCACAAATGCGAGATGCGCTTCAAATTGTTCTTCGAGATGCAACCGACCGACAACGTATGTGGAAATCGGCAGAAATTATTTCAGCACAAGACGGTTTGGGACTGATTCAGAAACTTTTCAAAACACGATCAGCAGGACATTATTCTGAAAAGAAATGGTGTGAAACGCTTTTGTTGCACTAATGGTCGAAAGTCCGTATTTTTCGTTTTAAGGCCCCTATATTTAGACCGGACTTATCAGGAAAAACGGAGATTAATATTCCTCTATAAATGGTCTACCCGCGGATTTTGACTGCAAAAACATTTTCGGTAGTTGTTGCGATCTAACACTACGTTAAAACAGGTCAGCAGTAAATTTTGTACATTGTACGTAAGCTGTTGACTTTGGGGTTAAGATTTGAATAATTAACAAAATGCGATAAATCGTAAAATAAATATAAATACCAACGCCATATACAGTGTGGCGTAGGTTTATTGTTTACGCTATGGTTTGAATCCCTGCGGCCATCAAGGAGATGCTTTCTGAATTAGAATTTGATCGTAATCGATGAAATTGAAAAATCTACGAACGAGTTTTATTGGTTTCAATATTATTTCACTAATTACGTTTAATTATGCACATTTATGTTCGTTCGTTAATAAATTATTAGTAGACATTGTGTTTAAATTTTACCTAGCCCGATCTAAGGCGTTGTCGATTAATCAAGACTTTTAATTGGTCCTCTTTCTGGTGCAATCTCAATGGTATAATTTGTACAATATTAATTAATTATCATTAAAAGCATAATATTTAAACAAGGGTAATACCGAGAAATAAATTATTTGTTTCAAAAACTGTAAAGAGTTAATTTCCATGTAGGACGCTTTTTCTCACCTTAAAAAAGGGCACACATGAAAAATGCGATGCATGTTTGAATTCGTTAATTGAAGATGGTAAAATACGCGGACGTCGTATATTGGCATTTGGTTGTGGTCACCAGGAACGGCGTTTTCCCGAACATTGACTTTCAGGCGAAATATCTCATTTTTAGATGAATAAATAGAGTTCAACATGATAACGCCGACAAAGTGCCATTCCAATTGTGCCATTGACCATTCTCAACTGCAGTCTCCGCTGTTACGCGCCTCGGTGAGTTCAAGTTTACTTTCTTCCGAAAAATGTCCCTCATGCGAACGCTCCTAAAACATTCTTGACTTCTATGTATAAACTGTACCAAACATTTGCTTTCTTACACATTGTGATGCTTCTGTATTCTTTCTTTGACTAGTTGCGGACGATATTCAGGCTGTAATAAGATTTTAACTCGTGAATATATCAATTCGAAAATATCTCCAAGAAGTTAATTATATCATCTAAGTACCTAATACATTATACTAATTACCTAAATACATTATACTAAGTACCTAATAAATTAATTAGCAATTCGACTTTCGACACTTCGTGGAAATATCCGATGGGTGTCTAAACATGTCGACTCCATTTTCGACACCTTTAACAACACTCATTTTTACCTTGAGATGTTTCCGATGCATACTTGGCCTTAAATGTTATGTAGGACATCGAGTGACTAGCGTTACGGATAAGCATATTTTTTATTTAGATTAATGTCAAAAAAAGCAATTATAATTTTTGCAATGAAAATAAGGCTTGAATTACACACAATTTATATTTTTGCAACAACACCTAACTCAGAAGCATAATGCCTCTCACTGGTCTTTGGAAGTTCCCATAAAGATTGCCGCTCGATTCCTCCGAGACATTGAGTGTTGACAAACCCCTGTTCATGTCGTCACTCAAGTTAACCGAATCGTTTGGGACCATCGAATGCTGACTATATTGCCTTCTTCGATGACGTTAGTCTCTTCAAGGCCAAAATCATCGACATTATTAAACACCATCCGTAAAAACAACAGCTTCATATGCTTGTAGTTGGCAAGAGTCTGCTGGGTGAGTTTAAAAAACGTAAATATGCTCGAGCTGCCACAAATTATTTTTATTCGCTGCTGGATTCAATAAAAACTCTGTTAGCACAATGATATATGTATCATAGCTTACAGTGTTGTATTTATTAATTTTGATTTTCACTAATTAAAATATAGTAATATATATATAAGCAACAACAAAAAGTCTGCAGGAAATCATATTCCTATCTTACCTGTATCGACCTCTACAGCCTTTCTAGTCAAAATGACGACCACATTGACCACTACCCACATTATAGGACCGGAAGCCTTTTTTATGCAACATTTCATATGTATTGTCGAAGTTCACATTCGTCATTCTAAAAACAGATGATGAATTTTTCATTTCAGAATAATAACTAGCTGTGCTTTAAACATACCAACGCAACTATTACGAAAAACAATAATAAACGGGAAATTTTACGTAATAGGTGCGTTTATGGGGATGGGATATATTCGACTCCTGAAAATAGTGGAATTCGGAACTGAGCATCGAATTAACACGTGGGGAATGAATTCGTAGTGTCCAACTTCCAATTCACTAATGAGTTAATGATGTACTATTATGTTCAAATTATTCACTATTATTGATATAAACATATTTTCACAGATTGTTTTCGTTTGCACAGTACCTTATTTGGTTTCCACAAGTCTTCCTATTGGTGAATTATCCATAATCAAACTGAAATAGACTTATATTAAGATGGAAATGTTGGAGGACCCGGCGTTCTCTCAACAATGATGGGCTTTATAAAAACTGCATCAAAAGGAAGAGTCTTAAAACTATTATGTGACTGAGTAGAAAAAACGCTATCCTATTTTCAGTTACTGAGGAAAATTTCTGAAGGGGTTCGGTCAGTTATACATTGCCCAGGAAATCTTGCCCGCTTAACGAAGTTGATTCGAGTCGAAGATTTAGTGCGATCTTGGTATGTTTTCTAAATCATAATAAAATCAAAAAGTGAGCGCACTTTCGAGCCAATCCGACATACTTCACGAAATGACAGTTATGACTTAACTACATAACGGGTCTATGAGAAAATCTATCAAATACCCTTAAAATTGTATATGTTATAGAGTTTGTTATAGATGTTATAGAGTTTCTTCTCAAGTTATAGTAATTTTAAAGAGTGAAATAGGGTTTTTTGGGGGTTAACCGTACAAAGGAGTATACTTTTCTACATTCTGAAAACAGATTCAGAACTAAGTCCCGTTAACCGACCTCTTGCAACCTGGAACCGGGGGGCACTTTTGGCATCTATGTATCAGTTAAAAACTTTCGGTAAAAAATTGTTCACGGCAAACATTTACTTTTAGTGACACTTTAGGTTTAAATGTATTCTAAACTTCAGTTAAAATAAGCACCGCTTAAAAAGCAACACGAAAATTCCTTCAGCAATAAACATACCTTTTAACCCGTAGATGCCATTTTTTAAATCTTGTCACTCGATACCACACCTTACTATTTTGACGACCGAGTTTTCACTCGCATGTTTCTCGAAAACCATCCATTGTTTGCAGGC
>SCLF01147423.1:0-10405 GCA_004367975.1 Mesochordaeus erythrocephalus
TATACTATAAAGCGCCACATATACTAGAAAGCGCCACAGTTTTTCGAGCGACGTTTTGTGGCGCTTTCAGGTACCCCACTTTATTCTATTCTTCGAATTACCCCCTTTTCTTCTCCATCCTTCTTCCTCATTCCGTATGACCTACGTCCACCATATACGTGGTATACGCCATAATACGTATTCTATGACCTAGAGTCCATTAAATCTAAAAGATCTCATTCTGTCTTTGATCATCACCTCTTCACCATTTCGTAAGATTTGAAATTGCTTTGTCATGTCCTTGTATTCCTTCTTCCTTTTCCTTCCTCATCTTCTTCCACGCTTCTTCTCTTATTTCTTCAACTCTATCTTCAACTCTGTTTTAAATGGAGTAAACCCAGCTACCTCATTCGGTAACTGGCTTATTCCATGTATGACTTCAGGGATTATCTCGTCCCAATTTCTATAAACTCTTGGGAGGAGCTTATTCTTCAATGTCTGGTTTGCATTTTCCACTAGCCCATTGGCTTTCTGATTGTATGGGCTTGCGGTGTGGTGTTGGAGTACCAATGAGATATACCGCTAGATATACCGCTAGGAATCTGGGACTTTCCCATTGGTGCTCTTCTTTCTATTTTGTTCTTCATTAAATAGTGTTTGTTCATTTTCTTCAGTGGAAAGAATTTTCGCCACTCTTCCTCCTTCACATATTTTCTGTGCGCTCCCCATTTCTGTCTTCGTTCTTCTTATTCGATTAATTATTCTTTCTTCTTCTGGTGCTCTACTTTTCCTACTTAAATAGTCGGAGGATACGATTTCTTTTGAGGCTTTCGTTTGAATTTTGTAATTAAATTCACCTATCTCCGCAAGATGTTTTGCGATTTTTGTCTTTTTGGGCAGAGAGTTTTTTCGAGTAGGCGACCCCTTTTTAATCCGTCCACCACGTAAACTCTCTTCCCAAACGATACATCCTCCAATTGAGTAATGCATTTTTAAAAGCAAGTAGCTCTTTTTCAGTTTTTTCTCCTTTTTTTAATTCTGGCTCTCACACAGCATTTCCAGTATAAAATCATCTTTCAGCGTATCTGGAATTTACAAGTGCAGAGTTTCAAATATAATTATACTTTTAGCTTAATTAATTCTCTTTCCGCCTCTTTCTACCACTACCGCCTGTTTCCTCTATAGGTAGTTGTGATTGGTGCCGGTATACTTGTAAAGTCCTTAATGGCCCCTATTAAGAAATTTAACTTTCCAAATACCCCTTGGGCTTCCTTTTTGTCTTTGGTGTTTGGACGTTTCTTATCGCTTCTATTCGTTCTTCACATATCCTTACTTCTCCTTCTTGAATGTCGTGACCGCAAAATTTGACTCGATTAGCCATCTACTTAATCAACTCAAAATTATCCAGGATATTGTAGACCCTGGTCCATTTCTTCTCCACTGGTCTTCCCTGGAAAGCTTATTTGATTCGTGACTTTATGCCGATTAAGGTCACGAACTTCCTGGCAAAATTCGTAGTTGGATCCAGGCGCTCGACTTGACATCTTTGCATTGGGTTCACCTCGACGGGTTATTTGTCTTTTTCGTCGCTAATTAGCCTCTCAAATTGCCGTCGGTTCCTACTTCTCTTACGTTTTTGTGTTAATTGTACATTTGTTGATTGCCTTTCGTGTGTCTTCGCTTGTTTGCTCGGTTTAGATTGCCTTATTGAGGACTCCAAATTTTATACTGTTCCCTATTGCTCTCTAAACTTCGTGCAATCAAATTCACAATATTTTTTTATAAAATTCATTTTTTAGCTTTTATTTAAAATCTCATTTCTAATTTAATTCTATAGTCCCATTTGTATATGTGGAAATATTGAATAAAATAGAACGATGAAATGCGTGATGATAAGTGGCCTTGGACAGCCTATGGTTCTTCTTTCTCCATTCCCCAATTCCCATGGGCCTCGAGTCCCTATTTTCGCGAGATTGCCCCCTTTCGATATTCTTTATAATTTATGATGACGCAAATCCCCACGCCCGATTTACATATTTTTTATTTTTCTTTCCACTTTTGTGGAGTCAATTGGCAACCATTCTTTCCGAAAACAGTTTCCAGTCCGAGTGACGTCAATTAACCACTATACGCCGTTTACCGCGGCCCATCCAATAATCTCCACGTTTCCTCCGTTTTTCTTTCTAATTCCATATTGCATTGGTTTTAAATCTCCGGGTGTCCAAAATGTACAACAAATTCAATTGTAATAGGATTCCACTTTTGATAGTTCGTCCTAGCTTCCAAACACATTTACAATACAAATTTACAAACATAAATGTTATTTACAGTATATACACGGTTTTTCACTTCTGGTTTCTTTTTATAAAATTTTTATTTTCCTGGCTTTTCTTCCTTCTTTGATGTTTTAGGTGTTCATATCGTAAAAAGATTAGTTTTAATGAGTCGCTTCTGAAGTACCTCAATGTACCTAAGTTTTTTGAAGATACAATTCTATAAAAGATTTTTGCGCAACAATTTGGCGTGGTTCCGATGATCACCTTACGGCGATAAGTTCGGACTTACACTACATTAGAAAAAGTTGGATTTTGTGGAAAATACAATGTAGCATCAGTCTAACAGAAGTTATGGACCGATTAATGGTCCTAGGTCTTTCAATACACAATCAAATGCGATTGTTTAGTACATACAAATAATCTGTTGGCAGTTGGATATATAACGCAAGATTTGCGCTGTATGTCTGTGGCGCTGACCCTTGAATACGGAATAAACCGGTCTACAATGTTTTGTATTTGCATTTCGTAAGCTGTCAAACGCTTTCCTATCTAATAGACAGCTGTCTTAAACCGTAATTCTATTTTTTCCACCGGAGGTCGTCTCGGGCAATAAGTTGGTGTGGTTTGCGATTCAAAATAATCAACTTCCGGTTTGCGGCTGTCATTTCCGGCGGTACTTCCGGTCTAAAAATTGTTCCAAAAAGTTCCAGGTCCAATTAATGGGGATCAGTACGGACCAATCAGACTTTCAACCACGTCTAAGGCGTTAAAAACGTTATAAATAGGGGCCGTGACCAAAAATGTGCTTTCTAAAAATAGATTATTGTTTACTGGCAATGTTTTGCGGCATCAAGGACATTACCTATGACTATGAAATGCAAATACAAAACATTATAGACCGGTGCATTCCATATTCAAAGGTCAGCGGCGAACATTTAACCACAGACGTATAGAGCACATATTGCGTTATATATCCAACTGCCAACAGATTATTTGTATGTACTAAACAATCGCATTTGTATGTGTATTGAAAAACATATGACCCTTAATCGCGCCATAACTTCTGTTAAACTGAAAAAAATAGAAAAATTGGTCGAATATTCGGCCGAATCATAGTTAAGTGGACAAACAAAATAGGATCCTAGAGCTACGTATTGTCCCGTAAACTTGATTTGATCAATTGTCAATGATTTCAGAAGATTTGTACTTTCGTTCCTTAAGTGATCCAGTTATTCATTGTACGTGGAATGTTATTTATTTGAAATAAGAGTGGACCCGATCTTAACTCATGTGCACCGTTTGAGCCTATATTTACTCATCGACCAGTCTTAGACTGAGCAGACCTAGGTTAGAATGCCGCCCAGAACTCCGCCACCAAATTCCACGCCGCATCTTAGATTTAGTAAGTACCGAAATATTGAGTACTTTGGGTGGTACTTATCTTAGATTTTAGTTTGATAAATTTTTCTTGCAGATATTTTTCTTGGAGATATTTTTCTTTGAGATATTTGCGATTACTGTTAGTGAAACGAATTAAATAATAATAGGATTTCTTAAAATTCACACGTTCAATGGATCGAAGGATGACTTTTAATTTATATTGACTGAAGCGAGTCTCAGTAGGGGGGATACTCGTAACATAACATAAATTAGATGAGGTAATTTAAAGACCTAAAATTAACACGGCCGTAATTAATTACCAAATAATTATAAAATGATTTATTTACGTAGAGAAAGTTATCTTTCAGTTCGTCTGTTAGTGAAACTAGCGAATTAAGTATAAATCTAATTTCTTCAATTTCACAGGTTATCAACATCGATTCAATGGATAGAAGGATGACTTTGATATTTTGTTAGCAATCTCGAAGGGCATGTGTTTGTAATCTCTTTTTGCTCGAATCTCCAAAAAGTCAAAGTCGTTGGTCGTACAGATTCTTCATTGCTTCATTTTATACTTTCTCCACCATTTGCCCCAAGGTGGAAAATACGTGTTTTGATGTATGACAACTTTTTTTAGCCTTTTCTTTTTCTTCATCATTAAGTCACTACCTGGATTAGAAATAATTTCGGATAAAATTTAGAATAATTTATCCACCAAGTCGACATTGTCGGACCAATTGATGTATGGAATTGATTTCAGAATTCTACAAATGTTTCTCCTGCTGAACCATACACATGGCTGCATATTCAAAATCTAAACGAATTTTGTCTGGTTAAAAGGTATCCGCATCCGGGATACATTTGTTAACAATTTCATGATGAAAAATTGACACTTGTTGGACCACATCTTCCCGTACTTTCACCGATTGAAGATGGTAATGGGAAGATACCATTTCTTTAACTCTCCAATTATTAGTTGACTTTTTCTAAATTCTGAGAAAAGTTCTGAGTCCATTAGTTTATATAGCGGGCAATATATTCCGGTCAGACCTCGGTGACCTATAGTATTTTCACAATTAAATAGTAAATTGTTTTGGTCTGGAAATTATTCCATCTAAGATAAGTTACGTTAGACGTATCCCACTGAGAATCGCTTCAGTGAATATTAATGCAAATATTAAATATTAGAATGGTTAGACATATAGTTTACGCTTCATATCCGAATCATTACAAAATGGTTTCAAGGCACAGTTTTCTGTAAATTACATTCAAATGTGCATTAGGTATCATGCTAAATAGGAATTTAGGACTAATTCATTAACATTATATCAACTAAGTAGCTTAGATGGTTAATGTCTCGCTTAACAATATTACTACTCAACCTGATTTACAAATTAACAGTTGTGTAGCAGCGATTTATATAAGGGTGCAATAGAGTTCCAGTTGCCTGTGTCCTTCAGCCTGTGTCCTTCTGATGATTTTGACTGAACTCAGAAATATCAATTTCCGGTTTTTGGGTAACCGTTCCAATAGTACTTCCGGTCTAAAAATTGTCGAAAAAAATTCGGCATGTAGTTGGAGGAGGGAGTCCAGGGTACTCTAAACTATCTCTGTTCAGTTTTAACTAAAACACGAAAAACTGGTCGATAACTACAGACTACTGCGTATTATTACGTTTGGTAATTCCTTAGTGTGACCACTCAGGTCTATTCATTTGCGACGTGCCACTTTTTAATGTACTTCCGGTATAAACGTAGCCGCAGTGATAAATTCAATATATCACCGATTTGTGGGTCGCGGCTTGGGACTTCCGCTCCAAACTTGTTCTTTATCCGAACCACAAAGCCATTTAGTATGGCTTAGAATAGATATAGAATATATACAGACTTTCTCTCCCCGTTTTCACTTCCGGTTGATCCCTTGGTTAACCAACGCTCCAGGGACAATTTCAATTGTCCGTTTACGTTAGTCCATTATAGCTGTTTTCACTAAACATATAATTTGTGTGCCAAAAGCTATACCCACAACGCCCCCCCCCTCAACCCAATGTATTTTCTTTCGGTTCCGAATCTGTTTTAAGAATGTACAAAATTACACGCCTACGTACAGTTAACCCCCAAAAAACCCCAATTCTTAACCGTTATAGGCCAAAAAGGTACAAATATTCAAAAAGCGATAAAAGCACGAATTTTTCACTTTTCGATTTTATTATGATTTAGTAAACATGCCAAGATCACAGGGTATGCTCGCTAAAAAATCGGCTCGAAACAACTGCGATAAAACTATATTTCAGGACGGTCAAAGTCAACTATATTAGACTCGCGTTTGGTCTTTAGAGGGCTTTAACCGTACGAAGGCGCATAATTTTGGACATTCTGAACACAGATTCGGAACAGCAATAAAAAAACTCTATCAGACTGCCAAGTCTCGTTAACAAGTTGACTGCACTTTACATAGTGGGGAGAGGCCGCTTTTGACAGGCGTGTACGAGGTTAAATGGGAATTTTCGGGGAAAACTGAAACGAGTAGAATTTAATAAGATAACGTAAATTTCGCTGAATTAACCTTCGCTAGTGAGATGTTAACTAAATAATCGGTAGTCTTAATATGAGAGGGTTTGGCCGTCAGAAGTACCCCTCTTCCATAACTGAATCCTCCGTTCCTGTTGATTGATCTTGTTTTATTATACAACGTGACCTTCATGATCAGTCTCGGTCCGGGCCCGTCATTAATCCATGACAGGTCACTCTGGGTCATTATTATTTGGTTCAAAATACGCACTTCTACCTTATCCGGTTCATTTCCAGGTCAAATTATAATCTCTTGATGTATATTGAGCCTATTTATAAATGCGCCGGGAAACAACTTTGTGTGGTTGACTTCCGGTTCAAAAGTATAAATTAGACCGCACAGGAGCGCGAAATTAACCAGTGTTTGTCAATGCTGTCCAGTCATAACATTGGTTTTGATAGGGAAGTTATTTGGCGAATATGATTATAAACATGAATATCCAACCGAGTCTGAATATGATAAGAGACACGTGTAGAATGTTCGGATACAACTTTCTCAAATTGCGTAGGTAAACATTGACCCACATGGATGTATTGTCTAGCGGAACATATTTTATAGGCTGATTAAACACCCCTGTCAAAAGCGTCCCCCTACCCCTACATGTGGGGCGTGATCGGTAACGAGACTTAGTGAGTCTGATAGTCTTTTCTTGCGCTTCCGAATCTGTTCTCAGAATGTCCAAAATTACCCAGCGTCGTACAGTTAACCAATAGCACGACTTAGTTAAAACTTGAATTTAAATTAATGTTTTTTTCAAAAACAGATTATTTCACTTCTGTCTTTATGGAGGGGTAGCTGTACGACGCCGTGTAATTTTGTACATTCTGAGAGCATATTAGGAAAAAACTATCAGACTCACTAAGTCTCGTTAACCGATCGCTTCCCACTGGAAGCGTTAGGGGGGGGGCGATTTCGACAGTGACGTTAAACGTATTCCCAAATGGGCATATTGTATGGGATGGCTGGATGTTTTTTCAAAGTTGGCGAAAAAGCTGGACACAAAGTAGCTGAAAATTTCATACAGGCTGTATGACCTGAAATATTTCTCTCAGAGGTAATCCTTGTTCCACTGGAGAGCGTCCAACTGGAAATTGGAAGGTCGCGAGTTCGACTCTCCTAGTTGACACAAGTTTTCGGGCATCATCCCCCTGTGCCTAGATCTGACATGGCTCAGTTTAGACCAAAACGCGAAAAACTGGTCGATGAGCCGAAACAGGCTCAAACGGTGCACTTAACCTCTGTATACACACGGCGGCCACGATGAGAATAATCTTGGAAATAATATCCCGCTGTGCTTGCGTCTAGATATAGCGCTAATCCTAGCTAATATAATATAATCGTATTGGCGCCCTTAGACTTGGCATTATGTCAATGATAGGGTTTGTTCGATATAAGTAGACGTCTGTTAACCCATGAAGTACTTCCGATTTTAAAATGTCGATATAAATAACTACCGTGGTATCGTGAAATTGGCAGTCGTATACTCGAGTCTGCTCTCCAGTAAATGCCTGAATAGTTTTTTTTATCAAATATTTACCTTTTGAAAGGTGAACGTTTAGCTATCAAATGGTAAACTTTTGATTTCCGCACGCTGCACGAATAGTTCTACCCATACACTGCAATAGGTGACGTTTGGCACACTATCATGAAACTCATTACTTCTGTTCTAGATTTCTATGTTGGTGTTGTTGATTACGGGTATAAGGGCTAGTTTAAATGTTCAATTTTGTATACAGTTACTAACAGTTAAGCTGTTTTTGGTCAATTAGGTCATTATTGACCTTATTTGACATAGCTGCCTACGCAATTTACTATTATTCCCTTTCCGACCCCTTTACAAGAACTTGTATTTTTTATCTCAGTCTTCAGCTTATCTCCCCTTCCTCTGTACCAACCGTGGGCGTATTCCACCCACGAAATTTTGGGATTTATTTGGTCCCAAGTTTCCATATGACTATCGACCCCTTTATAAGAATTCGTTTATTTTTGTCTCATATTGTTCGCCACAGCTCCCTCTACCGTTTCACCAAATGTATTATATATGCATTATATAGAAAGATTATGTATAGCAAGACGGATAAGCCCCGACACTCATAAACCGAAACAAAAATAATACTAATTCTCTTGGTTGCAGACCACAATGGCACAGATTTCATCGTGCGGGTTAAAAAATATTCAAGGAGTTACCGGAGGGACTACTCGTGAAAGAAATATACGACTGCCAATTTTAACGACACCCCGTAGCACGTTGATATTAAACTAGATATGCTTGTCAAAATTGTGGCCAGGGGTTATATTGGCCTTATTCTGGACGTGCGAATATTTACTAAATGTTTCCGATGGTTATAGATGACATTGGGAAATCACCGGGATTAACCAACAAAGGCCGCTGTGAACTAGGTTCCACTCCCAGAATCAATCAGTCACCAGGAAATGGCAAAAGTCATAAAGATTTTTGACGAAAACGAATACAGTGATATTGGAAAAATTGTCAGCTCGTATATTTTCTTTTCGATCGTCTCACCGGAAAACCAATGAATCGTTTTTAATAAAATATGTACCATTCGAAACCTAAACGTTCACCGTTCAAATGGTAGACATTTTCTTAAAAACTATTCATTTCTGGTTAGACGATCGAGAAGAAAATATACGAGCGGACAATTTTTCCAATATCACTGTATTTAGTTAGTATCAGGAACTTGGCCATTGATAAAGTACCGGAAATATATATTCACAACGTAAGCTGGAACTGCTTGCTGAACAACTTCGGCGGAACCAGTGATAAAACAGTCCTGTTGTTTTTGTACAAATGCTCAAACAGAGTCTCCGGAAAGTAGGGTCTCCATAATGACTAGATATTCTGTTACTGTGTATGATGCTGCCGTTACAAATCACTTCTGGTGGTACTTCCGATTTAACTATGGTTGGTACAGGACCAACAACAAAACTGTGATAATTTCCAGTTCACGGCAAATCGATATACCGAAAATGGAAAAAACGCCGATTTATGGAATTTTGATCTTTTTTTTGTATTTAACTTTCACCATAAAATTTGCTCCGAAAACCGGAAATTGTTTTTTTTTAGTAGCGAATGATGTGATAGTTGTTCTCGGAATGGATTTTAGTAGACAAATGACAAGTGTAAGAGCCCAAAATGAGAAATCCATAGATTTCCGTCGAAAACTTGATTAACCGGCAACTGTTAGAGTGGTGCTACGCCGAATTTGTTATTGAGGACCAACATAAACCCGCATCTCAGTTTTTTAACGTACTCACAGACCGGAAGTGGTGGCTAAAAACCGGAAACAAAATTTCGAATCGGTAAACGCACCAAATTGTTGCAACAGACGATTTCTAGTGGAAAACTATTTAAAAAAAATTATGTTCCTACAGGGTACTTCGGAAAATATACTTTAACAAATTTAGTATTTTACAATTTAAAACAGCTGTGTCTTAGTTAGGAAAACATCGAGCGTGTGAAAAGTCTGAAAAAACTGGACAATACTTCCCGTTGATATTTATCCGATCTAAATATTTGAGCGTGTATAATAACGTACGCTGCAGTAACTACCCCCCCCGTACGGTTCCGCTCGACACATTCTCGTGAACTCATAATTTCAGTTCTAGATTCCAATTTTGTGTTGTTGTTTGGACCTCTAATAGGACCTCTAGGTATGAGGTTATTTGCAATATCCGCCTACGCACAATATTATTATTTCGTATAACTATCGACTACTTTATCATAATTTGTACTTTTATAGATTGATTTGGTGCCGTGTTTCCCCATAACTAACTCATATTGTTCGCCTCACCTCCATCCACCTCTGTACCAAATCTCGCTGTATTCGGTCTACGCATTTCGTTAATATTATATATAGCAAGATTGATAAACTCGAAACTCTTACGCCCAAACAAAAATAATACGTAGTCGAGAAGATTTACCATCTGACATAAAATAATTTATGGTGTTTCTCAAAACGTGCGAATATTGAGAGTTACGTACCATTATATACGCTTAAGCAACAGGGAAATATTTTTCCAGTTTTTGTTTTCCGCGATGTTCTCCTAACTAAGGCGCAGCTGTCTTAAATTGTAAAAAACTATTTTTTTAAAGTGCCATTTCCTAAGTACCTATAGGTACTTAATTTTTTTAAACATACTTGTCCACTAGAGGTCGTCTCGGGCAACAATTTAGTGCG
>SCLF01147534.1:0-10402 GCA_004367975.1 Mesochordaeus erythrocephalus
TTTTTGAATAAAAATTATAAAAATTAAAAAATTGTTAGAATTTTTCAGCAAAAGTCACAATAAAGAGGAAGTGAAGTCTTAAACAGTAGAGGATAGATAAATCAGAGGAAAGAGGTGAAAAATAAAAAAGAGAGAGAGAAAATTTCGAGGACGGATAACAAAGGCTACGCATCAACTGAAACAAGAAAATGTTGATATGGTCTGGTCATCGACGAGCTAGGGACGACCATAAAATCTCGCATTATTACATCTGGCTAAGCGGTAACACTTCGCGGGTTAATAAATACAATTAAAGGACCAACGAGAAAATTAAAATATTTCTGACTACACTAGACCTACACAGCAAATAATCTTAGTGAAATGTAATTGGGCGCCTGTATTTATGGAAATCAAACTCCTGACCCAAGCCTAATTAACACACGCCTGTCAAAGTGGAAACTGAGCGGTTAACGAGACTTAGTAGGTCTGATAGTTTTTTTTGTTGCGGTTCCGAATCTGTTCTCTGAGTGTCCAAAATTATACGGTGTCGTACAGTTAACCCCGCTAAAGACAGAACGTTTTTTGAAACACATTAACTTTAACTCCTGGGGCATAGCAGCTGACCGAACTAAATCATGCTAGATTAATTAGGGCCCTGCGTAATTTAGTTCGGTGAGCTGCCATGACCCCAGGACTTAAAATTAATGTTTTTTCAAAAAAGGTCTTTTTCATGTTGTCTTTAGTGCGAGTTATCTGTACGAAGGCGTATAATTTTGGACATTGTGAGACCAGATTCAGAACCGCAAGAAAAAACTCTATCAGACTCACTAAGTCCCGTTAACCGATTAATTTCCACTTCAAGGGATGGTGGGGTACGGCGGTTTTGACAGGCGTGTAACCGTATGGAAACTTAGTTCAAGATGATTTTTTATTAACACAAAGTAAATTTAACTCACCTTATCATCATTGTCGGAATCTAAAAGATTGAATTTTTTATACGTTAAACGAGATTTTTGGCTTTTGTTTTAAGAGCATAATAATACCAATCCTTGAAAGGCAGAAGTATACGGCCACTAAAATAGAGTTCGTCAAGACATTGTGTGAAGAGATTATTCGAGTCTAATAAAAAAATTTGGAATCTCTCCTATTCTCCCATTCATATCATTGTTATTTTACTGTGATTAAACCGTAATCCATATGGTACGGATATGTGATTACTGTTGAAAGTCAGAAATCAATGATGTCGACTAGAAAATCAAATGCAAAGAAAACCACCTATCATAGCCGTCTGTTATAAATGATCTGTTTTAAATTAACACTACGTCAGATGAGAGCACGAAACAAACCAGGTACTGATGTGATAATAATTTAGCGTGCAGGCAAATATGCCACCAACCCCCTACGGGTTAAACCGCTACATACTAGTTTATGCGGATGTTATATACCCACAAGCGTGCAAAATAGTAGCTTATAAAGCCATTTCCCGCTGTGATAGATATGATTACCAACATTGTTTGTTAGATACATGACGCATGCAAGCAGAGATTAGATAGAGCGACACTTGATAGGGCCGAAGAAACTCCCCGAGGCGGGTAATTCAAACACCGGTGAATTTTAAACAACAGCTGAAGAAAAAAATTTAAAAAGAGAATGATTTCAAGCTGAAATTGAACTATATTGTCTATTTTTTATCTTATAACAGAGAATTATGACTTATGACCGAAATTTAAGAGATACTTGAGAGCTTTGAGAACGAAAAATGAATACCAATAATTCGAACGTTTAACATTATGGCAATTTTCCTGAGCCTAATAGCTGGCTATTGGATGATATGGAGAATATGCGCCTCTATGCTACAGAATATGGACAGGGTCTTACCGACTACGCTAGACTGACTGATGAATTAATTCCGGAAAACATAAATATAGTGCCAAAGGTATGCCCAAGGGTATGAGTTTTAAATAAATTCTAAATTTATATTATGAACTATTTTAACTATACTTTCTTTCGAATCAGATCTTTTCTTAACAAGTTTGTCTATTTGAGAGTGTCGCATAAATGCATTCATTCTTTAAAACAGATTCATTTTGCAGGTGTGTCTTTTTTTACACCAAGTCTGTTCTTCAAACAGCCAGTAAGGTCTGTGAATCCCCTTGTTTATAATGGTTCCTTGTTCGAACTAACAACCCTGTTACCAATTGTTCCGGTAGATCTCCCAATGAGCTTGTTTGTGAATCAGCTTTGTTCGATATCGATCCTTGTACTCGCTGTTCCTCTGGATTGCTGAATTTAATTTGCCTGCATGTACATTCCATTATTGGAGTACTTGGGTCCCCTTAGCTTCTACTAGAGTGAATCCTGTGAAAAGTGGCATAATTATCCTTCAGGATATTAATGATCTTGCTTTATCTAACGGTAAATCTTTCACTTTTTTGAAGTAAATGGAGCAAAAGAATTTGGCGGCCAAATTTTGTTGCATTTCCTTGTATGTTCTTTAATTACAGATATTAATTTAGCACCCTTGACACGTTTTAATGGCTACCGCTGTTTACGGCTGAATGTTGGTAAATGGCCTCACAATTCTAGCAAGTTATATGTATATATTAAGGTGAATATTAAAGGACTTAACCCCTCTTAAACAATTCTTAAGCTATTGTAAATTGTGTACGCAACAAGATACAAGGAGAAATTATTCTCTATCCCGTACGTTCATATTATTGTAAGCCTTTACATACCGCTGTGAGACTTATAAAGAAAATTGACTTATAAAGAAAATTCTCTCGATGCATGTTTACCTTCTAACCCTGTTATGCTTAGCTACTGTTTCCGGCTTAGCCCTACAGTTCGATTTTACGTGTCCAGTATATCCACATCTAAAACATTTACGCGTTTCTCGCTCATTAAATGTTAGTTTATACGTTCCATCGTTACTACTTTTGCGTCTAAAGGTACCCTTATATCGAGACTTCCATCTTGGTTGACCTCTAAAAAAACGATTTCTAAATCACGATGGTTCCCGTCTTCCAAAACTAGTACTTCTATCTTGGAAGCTAACATATGGTTTGCCGGGAAATGGGCTAAGTGAACGACGTCGAAAATTATTCTTCCTGAAATTACCACGGCGGAAGTTGTGTTATGTCCATACCAACTTCAATTTTCATTTCGTCCTCTGCTTTCCTCTTTTAGTGAAATGCTCGCTACTGTATTAGCTAATGTGGCTATATCTACTGCATATGTGGAACTAACTTTCGATGCATCCGTTAATGTACTTTTATAATCGCGTGCTATTTCACCTAAATTTTCGAAATCTATAGTTACTCTATGCATTGGCATTTGGTTTCTAACCGCTTTATTTATTAGACCTCGTATACAAATATGTCGGATTTCCTCTTTATCGTAATCCTGTATACTATCTGTTACTCGTGCATCTAAATATAGTTTTTTAGTTCTCGCAAAACATACAGGTTCATTTTCATCTACTTTTTGGTCTAACTTCTCTATGGATTCCCATCTCTCGTGTTCATTTCTAGCGTAATTTTTCCTTACGAATTTTATGAATTCCTCTAAGTTCTCCTCCTGAACTTTAGTCATACCCATAAATACGTCCCTACGATTACTCTTAGTTAAAGTACAGTCAATTAACTGTTCATCCGATTTGAATGCTCCTATTTTTCCGCTATCTTTAAATACCCGATGAACTGTTATACGTTTTCGTGATCATTACCCTTCCAAATGTGTACAGCTATGTTTACTTTATACTAACTAGTAGTTAGAGTACTATTTACTTTATCAACCTTTTAGTATTAAAGCTTATTTCATGCTTTTGTTGACAGCCTAGCTTCTTTGCAATAGCATCCGGTTCGCAGTCTTTTTCAATTTGCAAATGCCTACGATCCGAATTAAATACTATTTCCTTGTGCTTGCCACTTTTTGTACGCTCTTGAAACTTTGTCGGGATCACAATTTTGTAAGTTCACTATCCACTTGGGCATGTGATATTGTTTTTATCTGTAGTACTGTTTTCCATTAAACCACTTAATATTACAGTTATCGTCTAGTAACCACTGTATTTACTAAATTTATTCGCAAATAAATCGCTTTTCAGTTGTGTCTAACACTCTTCTTACTAACTACGTGTCATATAGTACTTCCTCACTCGCTAATACCTGAGTACTATTACTCACGTACCATTGATAGAGTACTATTATTCAAATCCTACTGCTTCGCGTATTACTAATCCAGTAAATTCCTCACTTACTACTGTCTACGCACTGTTTTTCAATCGCAATGACCAAGTACTGTTTACTTTAATACTATTATTCAAGTACTATCATTAGAGTACTGTCATTCAAGTACTATTATCCAAGTACACCTGTCCAATCAGTACTAATAGGTACTTTTTTAATCACGTATGATTATGTGTATACAATTATTCAATGAATACTAATAGATACTATTTTTATCACAATTGATTATGTGAATACAATTATTCAATGAGTACTAATATGTACCATTTTAATCACGTATGACTATGTGAATACAATTATTCAATGAGTACTAATATGTACTATTTTAATCACGTATGAGTATGTGAATAAAATTATTCAATGAGTACTAATATGTACTATTTTAATCAAGTATGATTATGTTAATACAATTATTCAATGAGTACTAATATTCGCGTACCGTAATTACTAATGCAAATACTGATTTACTACACATTCGACTAATGAGATAACTTAAATTATTGAACTTAACTACATGTTTTTAATGTTTCCTGTAAATACGTATTTCCTGATTCAAATTCCTGTGAAACTGTTGCGTCATTGAATGTTGTGCACAGGTGCAGCACTATGTACTATATGTACAATATCCTGCCATATTTACTGCTTACATTTTCTATATTTTCGAATTACTTTTACAATTTTCCTTTATGCATGCTTAACTACTATTGTATTTATTGTACTTTTTACCAATTACCGTGCCTGTTTGCATAGCTTTATTATTTACTTTTTTTAATTCATGCAAATGCTTGCTTTGTTTCTCGCATGCAATTATTGTACATTAATTGCTTACACGTTTTGTCTTTTCATGTTAAAAGTATTTTATGCTCTGTTTTTAAGTATTTCGCAATTTTTTAAATTTTCACGTCGTAAAATTTTTAGCATTTTTGCATTATACTGATTAATTCGTATGCTTTTCTAGTGACTTACACTTTTTCAACTTCATTCGCGCTTTCTGCGTTTTTAAAATTAATTTCTGCATTTTTCTGTTGTTTTACAATTTTCCAAAATTAATTCGTGTATTTTTGTGGACATTATACCATTTTTAACTTCACTTCGCGTATTTTTATAAACATTCTCAAAAATTTTTAACTGTTTATAATCGTGTTTTAATGTTTTTTCTATTTTTTAGTTTAATTCATATGATCTTTAAACATTATTTACATTTTTGACGTTCTAATTTTTAATTATTCAATAATTTTTGACGCATTAAAAATTATTTTTCGAGCGTTATTACAATAATTTAAATTAATTCGCTATATATTTTTAATCATTTTATAATTTGTGCGTATTAAAACCTATTTTTCGAGCTGTTTTCACAATTTTTTAACACAATTCGCTTATTTTTTAATCAATTTTTAACTTAATTTGCTATTTATTTTTTAACTATATCTACATTAATTTCGGAGACAAAAATGCCGCCATTGTTGATCTTATGTAGTTGCCAAAAAAATGTTCCCCCTGTTTTTTCTCTCTCTTAATCCTGTTTTATTCCATTGCCAATTTCTTCTGCCGATGGGTTACCACGTTCGCTAAACCGATGCAATACCATAATGTATTGCATAGGTTAAGGTCACGTGACTCCATTTGGAGTACGGCCTCCTCCACGGTGTTTTTTATCGTTCTTTCAAAAAAATCTCACATTTTTACGGTTCCTGTAACCCCTTCCGCCATTGCAAGTATCACTTGCATCTGGTAAACATGTGCGATCTTTTTGAAAGAACGATAAAAAAACACTGATGAGGAGGCCGTACTAAAAAAGGAGTCAAGTGACCTTAACCTATGCAATACATTATGGTATTGCATCGGTTAAGCGAACGTGGTAACCCATCGGCAGAAGAAACTGGCAATGGAATGAAACAGGATTAAGAGAGCGAAAAAACGGGTGGGATATTTTGTTGGCAACTACAGAAGATCAACAGTGGTGGCAATTTAGTCTCAGAAATTAATTCATGTATTGCATAGGTTAAGGTCACGTGACCACATTGGGAGTATGGCCTCCTCCAGTGTTTTTTATCGTTCTTTCAAAAAACTCGCACATTTTTACGGTTCCTTTAACTGCTTGCACCAGATTCAAGTGAGACTTGCACTGGCGGAAGGGGTTACAGGAGACGTAACATGTGTGACACTCACTTGGGTATGTTACGCTACGCATATGTGGCGCTCTGTTATCGACCCATCCGGTCCTGTACTCGTTAATGCACTATGGGGGTTAAGTTGGTCAATTTGGCTATCTCGCGTATATATCCCTTTCAATGCTCTCGGCTTCGCTTTGATAATATTCCCGCTGCTTGCAATACAATAATTCCGTTGTATATATAATGTTACGTTTTATTTCGTTCACTCGTTTTTCGCCTTAATAATAATCTTCCTATCCCTTGTAGCGCGTTGAAAACTCTTATAAAAAAGATATAAAACCTTAAGTGCCAGGTTCACGATTGATTGGATCAATCGATCAATCAATCATGGCACTTTCCTACTAAAAAAACCCATTGGTGCAGATAAAACTATGTCAATCAAAATGTAGATTGACATAGTGATTGCATGTGATTTTATGGGAAATCACCAGTGCAATCAACCAGGGCGCTCAGATACCGCGCAAGGGACGAAAACCGCAAGGGACGGAAACCAGCGACGCTCAGTTGCTCCCCCAAAGTCCACCACGCGCTCTCTCTCTCCCAACTCCCATGATTCCCATTTACACTACGCCATCTCCTTCTGTCTTCCTCTGCCTGTCTCCATTATCTTCCTCCATCTTCCACTCTGTTCTATCCTCTTATTTCCCCCTCCCGAGTAATATATATACTCGGGATCTGCCATAATTTGATATTGCCAATCGGATTATAACAATAAACTAGATTATCAAACATTCCCAGTAAGTATTATTATATAGGCCTATGAATCCGATCATGGTGACCATGACGGGACCACAAACGGCACAAGAAAATGAACAAACAAACGGCACACTGAGCCTTGTCTCCGTACAATGTAACTGCGAATCATCCAAGTGTGACCGCAGTACAAATACAGATACTTCTGTCAAGCTTGAAATAAAAAATATGTATTCTCATCAAGATCACTGAAATTAGGAGACAACCATCATATTTTATTCATCGATACCACGACAAACTCGAGTCAGCTTGAAAGTATATTCCTACTTGAAATGAGCCTAAACACGAAACAGTCCGTGGACAAATTGATGACAACCTTGCGCGAATGTTCAATTGGAAAAATCCCGTCTACGATTGACTACAAAACAATTATGAGTTTCTGGATGGCATCCATGCCAACACACGTATGTATTCAATTGAATCATCAAGTACACCTTTTAATGAACTGTGCGATAAAATAAATACACATATTAAGATCAGGCTATCTTATTGAACTTATCGTCGAGATCCCTGAATCATACAACAGAAATTACACCCTCATGGACATAATCACAATCCCAGTATATGATCAAGAACAGAACATATACCAACAACTAACTGAACTAGAAGGTAAAACCGTGCTGAAACACGACGATTAAACAGGAATTATTCTACTGGCCCGATGCCAAACAGTCTACAGCACCACAATATGTAGCACAGTCCAAAGCCAAGATCCCTGAGCACACACATGCATAAACGATTTACTGAATAACAAGCCCGCCGTCTGCCAGAAGGTATCGTACAGACCGACAGCAAATTTCTATGTACGATCAGTTGCAAACGGATTACTCGTATCACCAAAACAATCAATTTTACTACATAATCACAGTCTACACGCAATATTCACAACTACAGCAGGTTCAATAAATGGCGTAGCACTAATAGCGAATAAACCAGAATCATCTATTTAAATTGAATGTCAATCATTCCTCGCTACTCCAAAGTATACAGTCGCGGACAATGTTACAATCGTCAACCACTCGTCATTCAATTGGACGAATTCCATACCTTACATGTCCGGCCCAGAGTTAGAAATGGCAATCGAGTCGAACAACTAAGATATACAAAGAAACACAAAGCCTCAACAACTCAATATTCGACGACATCACGAATGCAATAGACTTTTGAAAATTTCTACCGAAAGAAACTGCCCCGGATTCAGCCTAGGCATATTATGTACAGTTGGGTGCTGTTTGCTAATCTTGTATCTACGATGGATAAACACAGCACGGAAACCGAGAGTAATAGATATGAGAGGCGCATTTGAACCCTTAACCATACGATCATCGGCATTTTAGTAAGTACAAGAAACGGATCTCCTGAAGACATCTTCAGAATGTCCAACTCGCGATATGAACTGGCTTACTTTCCGATCAGTCCTGACAATTACGAATTATCACATACCTAAGGCGAGCAGCAACCTCAAACGATCACCGTCAAAAAGTCAATGCTGATCAAAGCACTCTGCACATTAGTCGAAATCATCATAATACAGATGATTATTATTCTTTTCCTGTCAATATAAAAAAGAAATAAAAAATAAATAAAAAAATAAAAAACGTATATCATTATTTCTGCCCGCAAATCAACAACATAACGATCAAGAACAGGGAAAGCATTACCCACCCACAAAGACACGCTGCGTACGAAACTCAACGCATCGCGACAATAATAAACGGCACCTCATAAACCATAAACTATCAAGACAAATCAAGGCCAGTCACGGCACAGTACAAAGCGATCTACAATTAAAAATATTACTTGTCTTAACACCACTCGTCTGTATTCAACACAACAATTATATTAATTAAAAAATTACCACTCCTGTTTTTGTTCGCACCTTCTACACACATTACGTGCAACTTTACATCTGTGAATCCTAGTCGGAATAACACGTTGTAACAGTAGAGACACTGGAAAACGGTCCAGTGTACAAGGAATCAGGCTAAATCCTGGGGAGAGAGAAGATGATGTAGCGCGGTGAAAACTCTTAGAAAAAAATATATTAAACCTTAAGTGCCAGGTACACGATTAATTGGATCAATCGATCAATCAATCATGGCACTTTCCCACTAAAAAACCCCATTGGTGCAGATAAAACTATGTCAATCAAGATGTAGATTGACATAGTTTCACACCTGCATGATTTCATGGGAAATCAACACTGCAATCAGCCAGGGCGCTTAGATACCGCGCAAGGGACGCAAACCAGCGGCACTGAGTTGCTCTCCCAAAGTCCACCACGCGCTCTCTCTCTCTCCCGACTCCCATCATTCCCATGTACACTACGCCATCTCCTTCTGTCTTCCTCTGCCTGTCTCCATTATCTTCCTCCATCTTCCACTCTGTTCGATCCTCTTCTTTCCCCCTCCCGAGTAATGCCCTAACATGATGCCCATAATTTGATATTGTCAATCGGATTGTAATAATAAACTAGATTATCAAACATGCGCAGTAAGTATTATTATATAGGCCCAGGAATCTGATCACCCTTTACCCAGGGTGGAGGACGCGAGCTTCAGAACAACAACCTCGTTGAAGACAAGACTCATAGATAAGGTCTAGTTGACCTTGGCGGTGCGAGATTAACTCGCACACAAATGTATGTACGATCTTAGTGGTTAAACACATAAACTGGTCGCATAAACTGGTCGCCGATTGCGAATAATTTTCTCAGCATTTTTTGTGGAATAGCTGTTTAGATCATGATTTAATCGTCAAATAATACTGATTTATATTATCAGTAAAAATCGCCTTATTTTATACTTGTTTGCTCAACTGGATGCAGGTTCAATAAGTGGTAAGTTTTGGAATAATTTATCGCTTAATAAATTTGATGGAACTTCATTTCTGTCCTTCATTAACGTAAGTACAATTATTACTATAAAGATTTGCATTCATCATAGCAACTCAGCTTTCAACAGAAATAAAAAAAAAACTTTGGAAATTTGTTTACCATGACTATTTTCACGTATAATTCAGATCAAGTATACTAACTACAGGGAATGCAGGGACCTATTGATACGTAGGCGTTAAACAATATCTTAAATGCATTAGAGAGCATAGAAATATACACGTATAGCATACCCTGATTTAACATTTCTGAATCAATCAATACCTAATTCTAGAGATGCATATCGCTAACAATATTTCAATTTAATTATTATGGTATATGAAATCACAGAATCAAGAGCAGGACGTTGGGCGGAT
>SCLF01147645.1:0-10402 GCA_004367975.1 Mesochordaeus erythrocephalus
TATGTTAGAGTTTGGCTTCGCGATCAAAGTTTTACATCACGAAAAGTGCGTACAATTGATTCTTCTCAAGTTATGGTCATTTAAGGCTCCACCATAGGGGTTTTGGGGGTTAACTGTACGAAGGAGTATAAATTTGGACATACTGTAATGAGATGGAATGACCGCAAGAACAAACTCTATCAGACAAGCTAAAAAAAAGTATACGTTAACGTGCAACTTGAGACGGGGGTGGAAGGGGCAACGTCGGATATCCGTGTTATGCGGACACTTTTTATTATGAAAAAAATGGGGTGTAAAAGTCTACCAAAGATTTCTGAAATTTAGGGTGTGTAATATCTCAAAACTTACTTATTCTGATGACAACATTCCATTTTTTCATTTACAGTATGCATTGAGGTTTTCTTCAGCATGCAGCTGAAATATTCAGGCTGTCAGTAAAAATGATTACAAATTCTATATTGCAGGTAATAGCTGTCACTGATTTCCTGCAGCCCGATTGCCCAATCTCTAGTAAATTCAATAAATGCTTACCTAGCGTTTAGCTAAAATCAGTCGTGTTTTTCTTTTCATTTGAAATATTAGCTCTTATAATAATTTTATTTATTTATTGTGTTAACCAGTGTTAGCGTACAGGCCGAATGTCCGAATATCTCTTTTAAACACTTTGAAAATGTTCGACTTCACCGGGATCTCACCCGGACCTACGTACTCATGAGCTCGCAATTCTACCACTAAACCATGAAGCCGTGCTTATTGAGATATTATTTGTGACATTTACAACTAACTGAAACTTTACTTTCAGCTTTGCCGACTGTACCTGTACAAAGCTACCATCCCCCCAGTTTCAGGTCATACATCTAATGTCATCGCCCAACCTCTTTGGGTCATAATCTTATTTCATCGGCCAATCTCTTTTTGGGTCATAATCTTATTTTCAAAAAACATGAGGACATTATACATCTCTAATGCCGCAATTTGCTTAATCGCCGAGATACTATACGAAAGCACGGGGGTTACGATCACTCACAACACCATTGAGTCCCTTGAATCGACAAACTCTTTTTTTGTCAACTTTCACTATGGTCCTTATAAGAACCCCAGATTCAAGGGTCTGGCCTCTATTTCGCGTTTTTCGCGTTTTCCCTAAAGATACCACCACAATTCAATTAACGATCGACTATTCTTTCTCATATTTTTGGAAAACCAATATAATATTTTTGAAATTCTTCATGATTAAAGATTAGCTCATCGCCCATCTAATAATATTGCTCGTTCGGTAATAGTACAGTAGCGTGCAAACCAAAAGCATGAAAACAAAAACTAAACTTTATTAACTTTTTATCTACATTTCTCTCGGATTGAAAATAAAAGTAGCTCTGTTTTGCTAGGTTTTTTTCGGTAGAAAATGTTCTAGCCAAGCTAAATTAATTTTCTCTTTTTATATCATCCATAAACGAATTGTTAAGGTAGAGAACAAATGTCAACTTAACGGTAGAATTTCGTTTCGTTGTTTTTTCATTAATAATATTAATGCATTCTCGAGATGCATGCAAAAACTTAGGACACGTTTCATTTCGCCCGGACAGAGAAACAGACTATTTTTGCGTTTTATACTACACAGGTAACATTGCGGCTGAGGAAATAGCATTTAAACATAAAACGCACTTTGTACAACACTACGTTTAGTCGATATTTTACTAGGAGATATAAAAATGACATACAATTAGATGAGCCATGGATAAATCTTTAATGATACCAAATTTCGAAAAATTTCGATCGTTATTTGGGTCGAGGTGCTATCGACTGGTTAAGTCAACCGGCTAATAGTAAAACCGCATGTTACCCGATAGGTACCAACTACCCCATTTGACGCACATTATAGTTTTACACCAAACGAAAAATATGTTTTACCTAAGAACAGAAAATTCTACACAAGATAAATTTCTTTTTTTTTGTTCATATGATAAGTACAAATACAATATCAGTCTACATAAAGCACTAGGTTTTTTAGGTAAATATAGATAAGTAAATTCATTATGTGCGTGTCGATTAGTTTATATACTAATGCACAGTTTCTAAGAGACTAATTTGCAAACTAATTTATGTATTGAAAGAATGAAACCTTAGCTTTGTAACGAATTTCTTCTAAAGTAAATAAATTGCATGTCTTCTTCTATTTGGTATACAACTTTAAGTCCACGGTTCAATTATTTTCTTAGTTAAAACAATATACCTTCGGCCGCGAAAGTTAAATATACTATTTAGGACTGAACCCTTATCTTTATAATGGTGAAAAGTTAATTGAAGAATATTGGTTAGTTTTCGAGAGAGAATATAAGCTGTTTAGATCTGGTTCAAATTTAGTCTACCGGGAACATAGAGGAATGGTATCTACTGGTTAAATAAAGCAATGAGATCACAAGTCACCTGTATGTAGTACAGGTGAGGTTCCCTCACCACATAACATTTGGAGCCAAAGTCGTAAATTGATGTTTTCTTCATTTGTCTGCCTGAATTATACTACCGTTTATTGCGCTATTTACAACACTTAATCAGAGATTTAATAATAATCGGATTCCAGGACCTAGGAGAAGAGAGATTTTTGATCAGAGGTTTGATTAATTGTGCCTATTAGATGAGTTACGTCGCGATTTTAACCTATAACTTCTAAAATTTAGTATACGTATATTATATAATATATATATATTATATTATTACTGATTAAATCGATAAAATCCATCGTTGTGAGAAAGAGTTTCAATATCATTGTATCTTCGTTTTAAAACTTTATGGAAACTATTCTAAAGTTCGAAAATTCCCTTTTGCATTTGTCGCATATCCTACATGCGTCCTATTTTTGTCGAACATAAATTGACGTACACTATTCGTGAGTCCTTTCGGGAGATATGCCCGAAATTTAAGCTCAGTGACTACCTACGTCACATTTCTCTCTGAAATGAGTAACCTGAGAGAAAAGTAATACGAGTTACGGTTAGATAATACTGGGAATCATTTAAGAGAGAAATGTGACATCACGAGACGTCATCTATGTTCGAAAAAAATAGGGGGTGAAAATCCCGAAAATCACATTGTCCAAAATGGACAATATTGAATTTGAGCGTCAAAATAGAGAAGTGTAAAATTCGCAATTTCTGTCACTTATTGAAGACTTGTACATTAGAAATCGCATTTTTGGGCTATAACTAGGTCATGTGTTATGAATTCGGGCCGGTCCTTGGACAAGAATTGAGCTGGAGTCATGACGCGTCCAATAAGCCCACTTTCGAGCACATCGGACATACTTCGCGAAATCACATTTTTGACATAAAATTGCATAACATTTCACATTATTTTAAAATGCCTCATTCCCCCCGAACTTGGACTCATTCGACGCGTACGGATGTCAGCTTCATTTCTTCTCATAGGATTGACCACGTATTCATAACTCGTTATGTTGTTATAGCCACTAGAATTTAAAAATGCGATTTCTGGAAGTATGTTCAATGCCTTTATTAGATGCCCAGGGGTCTAATTACTTTAGTTTGCTCACTCGCCATGCCCACACGAGTTAAAATCAACACCTTTTCAAAAAGAGGTCTTTTTTACGTTCTGTATTTAGGGGGGGGGGGTTAACTATACGACACCGTGTAATTTTGTATATTCTGAGAACAGATTCGGAACCGCAAGAACAAACTCAATAACCAACACTAAAGCCCGTTATGCTATCAGTTGCCCCCGAAGATGGTGGGGGTGGTCTATTATTATTTATTTAACTTATTTATTAAAACTTCACAAATACATCAAAAAGCCCGATCATGACGTTTAAGTCGTAAACTTGTAAATAACACTGATTGGCTATAGCTTGAATAGAAAATCCGGTACTTTTCTTATCTCCTGTGATACCTTGAATCTTGTTGGACTCATCGACAAGTTTTTCGCGTTTTGCTCGAAACGGAACAGAGTCGGGACATAATGCATCCCAGTGTTCCCCCATATTGCACATTTTTAGACCGTAAGTACTACTGGAAGTGCTAATAAAACAATGGTGCTAATAAAACAATTGTCTTAAAAAAATGCAGATAACTTGGGGTACCTAATAAATTACATGTGAAAATTGTATTCCGAATAATTTAGTGAATTTTCGGGTCCAAATTTTAACCCGAAGTGAGCCTAAAAATGAAAATGTTCCGTGGAAAACGTAACTTGGTTATCGACCAGCCATTTTTTATCCGACAAATAAATATTAAGCCTTGTTTTTGTATTTTTATTGCGACTAGACAAATTAAAGTTAAAATTTACAGAATAAGCTGTTTTCATCTTTTATTTGAGTGCGTTCGTGACTGTTACATTGAATGTAGACTTGCCTTTTCATGTGGTACTTAAGTTATATTATGGTTATTTCAGTACTAAGTTCATTCATGAGTATCGTGTTTCGTTTTTATTATGGAAATCTGGAAGCCAAACCCTGTACCACCGGCATCTTAGTTTAATTTCAAAGTTTCAATATTTTTAGAACAAACTCTAATTATGAATTAACTTGTATATATTATTCTATTTTCTATATATTAATTATCCACCCTTTTTGATGAATCAAGAATAAGACTAAAACCGACTTTAAGAGTCACACCGCCAACTGACATTTGAGTGGCATTGACCAGGCTGTTAGCGCTTTTTAGGCCTTTAACGTGGCTGAATATTTGATTCACCCCTCTCCCCCCACCTAAATTGGACGTGGTATTTTTTAGAAGTATTTTTAGACTTGAAGTACCGCCGGAAGTGACAGCTGAAAACCGGAAGTTGATTATTTTGGATCGCGAATCACACCAGGTTGTTGCCTGAGACGACCTCTAGTGTAAAACTATCTTTAAAAAATATCAGTACTTACAGATATTTAGGAATTAAAACTTAAAAAAAAATAGTTTTTTACGAGTTAAGACAGCTGTGTCTTAGTTAGGAAAACATCGAGCGGTACTTCTAAACCGAATTTTCTTGTGCATTTGACCGGAAGTGAACGCAAAAACGAAAAAATCCGAAAATTGCGGAAAAAACCCGGACGATATTGACCTGTCCTAAAAATTTAAGTCTATATAATGGTACGTAACTCTCAATATTTGCACGTAATCTTTTTGAGAAAAACCAAACATTATTTTGTGTCAAATGGTAAATCTTCTAGACTTAGTATTATTATTGTTTCGGGATAAGAGTGTCGGTCCGACACTTTGACCAAAGTTGGCGGTGTGACTGTTAAGATCAAAATCGTATTTCATAGATACTTATACAGAATACGCCATTAGAGTTGATAACCCGTACGCACAAGTAGGTCCGTAGAGTAAACGCGCAGACACGTATTTAGTATATTTGATCCGGATGGGACCTAATATTACTGATGATAGAAATTTTGTATTTATATCTGAAGTTTAAAATAAGACTTCCCAATTATATCATTTTGCAACAATTTTTGGACCGAAAGTCGTACCGAAAGCAGATAAAATTTTGTCTTTTTCACCGAAATTGTCAGAATTCACTGGCAATGACTACAAGCTGCTGAAATGCGAGCACGCTGAAGGCAGATCGATTTTGAACGGACCCTATTGCAAACATGCTACATCCGATTCCCTTTCACCCTTAGATTAAACGGCGGATAGACATTTAGAATTCTCGAGATCTATGTTATTAGCAATATAAATGAGTCGAAAAAACTCAAAAGGTATCATAGGGGTTAACTATTTATGTATTCCTCGAGAAACCGAAAATAATGGCGGAAAAGGGGTGGGCTATTGATTATATCCCAAATCAAGGGACCGATACCTTTTTTTAACAAAACGTAAATTTGAATCCCTTGGGGCATGGCAGCTAGCCGAACTAAATTGTGGAATAAAATCAATAAAAGCATCTAAAATACGCTCAGATTATTTGTTTTAAAGTTATGGACCTCGAAAGTCACATTGTTCGAAAAACTTTCGAGGTCCATAGCTTTAAAACAAATAATCTGATCATATTTTAGATGCCTTTATTGGATGCCCAGGGGTCTAATTAATCTAGCACAGGTTAGTTCGGCCAGCTGCCATGCCCCTAAGGATTCAAATTCAGGTTTTGTTAAAAAAGGTGATTTTAGTCATCTCAAAGGTTTCGATTTTCGAGTATTATATAACCAATAAATGTTCTTATTACCGTAGTTCATACGAATTAAACCATTTTTATTTATGCATGTATGCTGCTTAGATTGACTTTTGGTGTATTTTTCCTGGCTGATAAACGTTTTAATGGCTGGAGCGAAAATTTTGTGGACCCCCCTTAGTGTCAAATTTAAGCACCCTGCTGTATATCGTATTAATAATGTCAAAGTGTCAATCAGCGATTACACATCGTATATCCTTAACCGAAGGAGGGTCGTTTTGGAGGAGACGAAAGGAGTGCTTTGCTTTGGCAATAGTTGAGACAAAAGTTCAAGGTCGTGTGTTTTTGTTCGTTATTTCTAGTCATTTCACACAAATAAATCATAATGATAAAAACAGCTTGACTAGGGACAACAAATGCAAACGCACCACCCTAAACCTTGTTGAGGCTTACCACTATAGGGAACACTCATTCCTTATCCCAATAATCCCTAAAAACGTCTCTCGGCGGATTTAGGATATGCGATCGATCAATCTCTCAATCCAGATAGAAAGATGTCATATTTCCTTACTAGTGGAGCATGTCAAGCGTCGCTGAGGTATCTGAACGAAAGAAGGAATTTGATTGGTGTAGAGCCGTTGAAACTGGACCGTGAACTTTGGAATGGTTCTTATTATATTAACGCTGCCAATTGGCAGCATAGGTTTTTTTTCGAGCCGATTTTAGGCACATTATGGTATGCTGAACCAGGCCACCGCGGATAGGCTGACCTACGGGTTAGATACAAATGAGCCGTACATTTATAATAGAGCATAAACAAGGATTTAAATTTGGCATCGTTATTAGGTACAGCTGGTACCAAAATATTTCCTGGCGCTGAGTTTATTAAGGCACAAAACTGTAATTATTCAGACGATAAGGAAGCCGAGACCGATAATTATTTAGCGTAACTACATAATTTAACCTTTTACAGCTACCGGTATAATATACAGAACCGTGGGTAAAATTAGCAGTCGTAGATTATTTTCTCGAGCCGTTTCTCCAAAAGATCAATGAATAGTTTTAAATCAAATGAATACAGTTAGAATCGTAGGCGGAATTTCCGTCTGTCCAATTCGTTAATGGGCCGCCAGGTCTTTGAATGAAGTCACCATTAGTTACCGTTCGTATATTTGATCAGTGGTCAATGAAAGGATCTTTCTCCTTACACCCAATATCAACGCGCGTGAAATTTAAAGGCTCGTAATTGGCCTCATCAAATCCTACAATGTTACGAGTGCTAACTACAAATCTATTTTAAATTTAAATAGAAGTCCTGCAGATTAGATAATTGCATTAAACTAACCATTTGGATTAATGCCCGAACGAAAAAATGATTTTGGTTTTCCAAATTATTTGTATACAGCATTGTTCATCGGGACTCAGTTTGCTTGAAAACTATTTGAAAACCCTATAACGGTTTAAAATCTGAAGAAAATACAATGGAAATGTTACAATGTGTCGTCCAATGGTAAAGGTAGTTACTATGTGCGATAATTATGTTCCCACAAATGCTTTTATGAGAACGTTACGAGGACGTTACGACCAGAACGGTCGTCATTTAATCGGTTTTTTTCTGAATTTTTTTATTTAATCGGCCCGTTCAAATTGCTTAGCCAATAAAATCATTTATGAATATTAAAAAACCAAAAGGTGCCACAAATTGCCTTATGTCGTGAAATACCCATCGGGTATTTTAACACTTTGGCGAACGTCAAATTGATAGTTCTTCGTTTCCATCTCCCTTGAAAACTAATTAATTTTCAGCGTTAGTTAGCTAAGGGTTCATGCTTTCCACTGATATATCTAGCTTGGGGATAAGCCTTCTAGAAATCGCGCACTAACAAATAATGTTATTGGTGTCCAACTCATAATTATTTTGTCGGAAACTAACTCATAATTATTTTGGTACGCATGTTCAGTTACCGCCCTCCTGAACCACTATATTGTAAGGTTAATTTTTTCTGGCAATTTTTAGACAGCAAGTATCACTTGTAGTGCAACTCAAAAACCGGAAGTTCGTTATTTTAGTCTGGAGTCATGGTTTTTTTGTGCAGGATTTGTGACTGTTTAACCAATATATACCACTTTTCGTTGTTGAGTGGTTACCACACCAACCTCAGTTGTACGCACTTTTGCTAATGTAAAACTTTGATCGTGAAGCCAAACTCTATAACATATCAAATTTCAAAGGTATTTGATAGATTTTCTCATAGACCCCTTATGTGGAGTGGGCGAATTTAAGTCAAAACTGGCATTTCATGAAGTATATCGGATTGGCTCGAAAGTGCGCTTATTCGACACGTCATGACTCAAGCTTCAATACTTCTCAGAGGACCGACCCCGAATTCTTAACACGTGACCCATTATAGGCCAAAATATGGACCGAAAAAGGTACAAATTTTCAAAAAGTGACAAAATCACGAATTTTTCCGGTTTCGATTTTATTATCATTTAGAAAGCATTCCAAGATCGTAAAGTATGCCGCCAGAAATAACTCTATGAGACGCACTAAGTCCCGTTAACCGACCTCTTGTAACTTGGACCCATGGGGAGGGTGGCCACTTTTTACACATGTGTTATATGCATGTCGTGCTGGATTAATTAGTCCTCTCTGGACCTCGAAAATCACATTATCCAGAACGGACGAAATTGACATTGGGAATCCTAAACTTTAGTTTTTGCGCAGTTGTTTCAAGTCGAATTTTTAGTGAACATACTTTAGGATCCTAGCATGTTTTCTAAATCATACTAAATCGAAAAGTGAAAAAATTCGTGATTTTGTCACTTGTTTTGGGCTATAACTAGGTCATATGTTAAGAATTCGGGGTCGATCCTTTGAGAAAATTGAAGTTGGAGTCAGGGCGCGTCGAATAAGCCCACCTTCGAGCCAATCGGACATACTTCCCGAAATCATATGTTTGACTTCTAGTGGCTATAACTACATAACGGGTTACGAATTCGGTGTCAATCCTATGAGAAGAAAAGTAGCTGACATCCGTGTGCGTCGCATGAGTCCAATTTGGCGGGAAATCGGTCATTTTAAAATATTGTGAAATTTTATAATTGCCATACGAGGAATAAATCGAACAGCTGTGAAGTGCTTACAAATAATTGCCAGTAATTTATAATAATATATATATCTGTTATTAAGCTAGATACGCTGAATTTTTTGGATTTTTAGCCATACTATTTGATCGAGAAATATTATGGGCGTGTTTGTAACCAAATAGATAACAATTAATTACAAAGAAATTGCCAATAATTCCGCTACATTCCGATTTTTCATCGTTATCGATAAGCAATATTAATATAATTTTAAAACCGTTAAATATTGCTCCACTTGAATTGAGATGGAAAAGAAGAGCGAGGGGACAAAGGATAAATCGTCTAGACTTACTATTATTTAAGTATTTACTATATTTATTTTATATTACTAAAATGGCACTGGGCGAAGAAAGCAGTTAGTAAAGTTGGCGGTGTGAGTGCTAAGGGTTGGTATTTTTCCAAAAAAATGTCGACCCCGTTGAGAGTGATATATTTTGTTACTTTGAATTGGTCATAAATATGATTCTAAATCATTAATTCAACTATTCAATCTATATTTCTTCGCCATTGATCTGCACCCATCAGGCAAGATCACAGCTTCGGTCACAGCTTGAATAACGGCTTGCTTCTTATGGAAATTACATTATCTTCCTATAGACCTTGCTTTCATTTGGCTCTTGTTCAGAAAAGTTAAAAGTAATTACAGACTCAACTTGAACATTTTGGCCCTATAATACGCAAACTATAGGAGTGAATCCCCTATAGCCTATCGAATCGATTTCGATAGAGTCTTCACGCTTTCAACTGATATATTTAGGTTGGAGATCAGGCTTCTACAAATTGTGTATAAGCAAAAAACTAACGTACTAAGCAAAAAACTAATGAGTGTCAAATTGAGATTTTTTTATAAGAAACGCCTCCTATTAGATTCCCTCTAACATTTTCAGCATTTAAAAATCAAATAGCTTATTTACATACAGATCGTCCTCTTTCAGTTCATCTACTGTTATTGAAGATAGCGAATTAAGTAAACATAGCAATTCTCCACTTTCACAGTTTATCGGCATCGATTGAATGGTGTACAGGATGCGTTTGATATTTTTTTGGCGATCTCGAGCGGCAGGTGCTTGTAATCTCATTTTGCTCCAATATCCAATGAGTTTAAGTCGTTTTTGGTACAGATTCGTCGATTTGAATT
>SCLF01147756.1:0-10399 GCA_004367975.1 Mesochordaeus erythrocephalus
TAACTTTTAAACAGGATGCCATTTAAATGGCACTTGGCGGTCAAGGCAGTATCCAAAGTTGGCGGTGTGACTGTTAAGTCAAAAATGTGACTTCGTGAAGTATGTCGGATTGGCACGAAATTGGGCTTATTCGACGCGCCATGACTCAAGCTCCAATTCTTCTCAGTGGACTGACTCCGAATTCTTAACACGTGACCCAGTTATAGGCCAAAAAAGGTACAGATTTTCAGAAAGTCACAAAATCAGGAATTTTTCATTGCTGCAAAAATCCGTCCCAATGTATGTTCAGTAAAAATTTGAGTCAAAACAGATGAAAAGAAAACCCCATATTAGGGGGGGGGGGTCAATGTCAATTGTGGCAATGTGACGATTTCGATAATTTTATTGGATGCCCAGGGGCCTACTTAATCTACCACGATTTAGATCGCTGAGCTGCCATGTCGCCATGAGTTAAAATTAACGATTTTAAAAAAAAGGTCTTTTTGGTCTTTTAGCGGTTTTTGGCCGCTTAAAGGAAAGATTTTACTGGGAATAGATGACTGGCTAGATGACCTACCTCAAGAGAGGCGGATTAGTGGTATACTAAACATGTCCATCCAAAAAGTACAATGGTACTTAAGCAGCTTATCAATGAACACGCGTCGACATAGGAAAAAGATAAAAGTGGGAATCCAATAAAAGTATCGAAAACATAATGAGATTATATGTTTCTAAGGTATGGACCTCTAAAATCACTTTGTCCAAAGCAAACAAATTGAATTTTAGCGTCTTATACAAAATGTGCGTCTCCAGTTCTAGATTATCTTTTGTTATTATGGTTTATTCACATTGTCCAAAATATCAAATTGTATTTGAGCGGAGACTCTAGAAATCGTCACTAATATTATTCATTGGTTTACACTAAATTAATGAATAAAATCGTAATAATTATATAAATAGTAAATTTTGGAAGTGCCCAAAAGATGCGCCGAAAATTTTTGACCCGGGGTCAGGTGGTGAATCGAGCTCAGCAAAGATCTAATGCTTGAAAATCTAATTTTTATGCCAAAAAGTCACGTATGTGTCAGCTGGGAGCGTGACAGTTAACTCCTGTGCACTGTTTTTTTTAAACATAACGCCTGTCCACCGTTTTGAACTTTCTATGCTCATGACTAATGTACTATGCTATTTGGTCTATAAATGTTATCTAAATGGTAAAAGTGATTAAGGTGTAGAAAAGTAAATATGGAACAACCCAATTATTCTTAAAAAGTTCGTAAACGCTGAAATCATTTTTCTGAGAGAGCGCATAGGGCTAACCGGTTTAAATTTTCACTGTTAGATTAGAAACTCTTGGTCGATAACCCGGTCAATTTTCTAATCGTAAGGGGGTCCGGGTAGCAAGAGGTCGGATAATGAGACTTAGTCGGTCTGACTGAGTTTTTCCTGGCGGTTCCGAATCTATTTTAAGAATGATTCACATAGCACGCCTTCGTACAGCTAACTCCTTCTAATGACAAAAAAGTGAGTCGAATATAGTTGACTTTGACCGTTATGAAATACAGTTTTAACGCCGTGGTTTCGAGTCGATTTTCTTGGCATGTTTTCTAAATAATAATAAAATAGAAATTTTGGCCTGTAACTGGGTCACGTGTTAAGAATTAGGGGTCGGTCCTGTGAGAATAATTGAAGCTTGAGTCATGACGCGTCGAATAAGCCCACGTTCGAGCCAATCCGACAAACTTCACGAATAACGCACACGCCACATAAGAGGTCACAAGCAGCAGACTTCACAGAATGGGACCTTCAGAAGCTGACTAACTGCTTATCACATACGACGTACTGACGGTTAGCTGCTGCTATTATTCAATTGATAAACTTGACTTCACAGAATGGGACCTTCAGATGCTGACTAACTGCTTATCACATATGACGTACCGACGGTTAGCTGCTGCTATTATTCAATTCATAAAATTGACGAATGCATATAGGAACAAAGAGGAAAGCTACAGTTTTGTTTAACTTGGAAAAAGCAAAAAAAAATTGCTGGCGAGGGCAGCTAACGAAATCGCGAGATTAATCTTGCTTATAGTTTAGAAACCAAGTTCTGCTGGAACACCCTTGGATGAAAGATGATGATAAGGTGATGCAACTTCTCAACACAATAGGGGCTTCAAGGCGTCCGATTGATTGTACTCGGAGGAGTACTCAGTTTAGAATTGGAAACATCTGGAAGATGTGCCAAGAGCAGTGTGACACAATGGATAGTGGCACTATGGAACACATCTATTGTGGATATCTTTATATAAGTTACTGAAGAAGGGAAATGTACCACTACTACACATCGAAGAATTTTTGCTGGAGAAAGTGACCAAAATGTGAAATTCCGGACAGAATGTGACCAAGAGAAAAATTGACGGAAGAAATTTACCATTTCCAAGACTTCCGGCAACAAATGTCCTTTCAACTGCGGTGAACAAACGAACGTCTGATTCAGATACCACTACTAACTTTGAAGAACATAGATGTCAAATTATTAAAATACAGTCTGGCTAGATGACTGGCTAGATGACCTACCTCAAGAGAGGCGGATTAGTGGTATACTAAACATGTCCATCCAAAAAGTACAATGGTAGGAAAAAGATAAAAGTGGGAAATTTAAAACAGGCTGTTCATGATAAATTCATCGGCAGGAACAATGAAGTCGTCGTAACGGTCGGCAAAAAACGCATCAAAGTCAAGGCTAACATACTAAACAGTTCGTAACATTCGCATGAATCTTTCGCACTCACCGGACTACCGGGACAAATGCCGGTTGCGGAAAGCATCTTCGCGGACTCAACAAGATCTTCAACGATGATTAGTTCGGATGATGAAGTGTAAAAGGCTTATCTTCAAACATCTTTCTGAAAGCGAGATATTCTAGCAGAAACCAGGCCTTGATGAGCAGCATCAATTAACTCGCAGTATAGTGAAATGGCAATGAAACAGGTTGGGTTCGATACGGAATATGATACGCGTGACAGTGAAGTAAGATGCAGGGTGCACTAAAACCAGGCTGGAACAAGACTGGAACAAGTACAACAAAGTACAACAAAACAAATTATTGAAATTATAAATATTAAAAGTTACTGATACATTATAATTTAGAATGAAACTGAAAAAATGGCAATAGTAGCTGGTAAATGTACCCACATGAATGGATAGGAAAAAAGTGCTTCTTTTGAAATGAAAATTAGCCAGGAAAAATTCATAAGATAAAGTGGTTATAGTGCAACAACAGCTGGGGAACAGTAACATTTCTGAGTCGACTTTTCTGTAACAACCCGTTAATCAGTTAATAACAGCAGTACCATGAAAAACTGAAACAATCTCTATACCAGCGAAATTAGTGGGAAAAATTGGTAACATCAAGCTGACAACAACATGGCTACGTCAAAAGGGAAACAACAGTGACGCAATAACAAAGCTGCAACAGCATACAGAAAAATGTAGGAATGTAATGCAGCAATTAATGGCAACTAGGTAATATATAACGTACCTAGGAACAATTCTTGCAACTGTAATATTATAAAATATAACAAAATGGATCATGTGCAGGGGTCGAAATGTGCCAAATTCATTTTCGGCGAGACTTCACTGGTCAGCCCCTTTGTACTTGACCCAAAATGAATCGGCTTAGAACATAAGTTTCTGTAAAGTAATGCGTATACACACGGCAACCTTTTTTATTGTAACGTAACAACTTAATGAAATGAATCATAACAATCCCGCAAACTGTAGGGGTCAAATGTATTAAATCTCCGTTCTATGGCCCAATGTAGATGCGCATCTAAAAACAGATCAGCTCCTTATCAATTGGAAGGATTGCTATAGATCCTGGAAGATAGTAAAAATCAAGACCGTTTAACGAGTATTGATGATAACCCTGGCTTTCAACTGCTGAAGTTGAACAAGAAAAGTAGAGCCATCGCGTTAAATATTTTGGAAAGCCATTTGGGTTACCCAAGGCACCATCCATCTTCCAGCTGGTGAATTTAGTGGTAATCAACTACATCAGGAGATGAATTTTAGTATCCTTATATCTAGATGACCGATTTGTTATGTACTCTTTAGCTATAGTGGTAGCATCTCAACAAACAGCAGTTTATCCAACCCCAGCAAGAGTACCTTTGAACTTCTTTCTTCGGTCATGCTGATCATAACAGGGCACAATAGAATTACCAGAAAGAAAATGATGTAAATTTACACAGCTCTTCAATGAGCTGCAGAGTAAAGAAAACTTCCACCTCAAGCAGCTCAAGAAGCTGAGAGGTATACCAATTAGCTTTCAGACTGCAGGATTAGAGGTAACGATCAAACAACAAAATACTTCTCTAAACAGAAGCAAGTACGCGCAATCCATAGCAAGGAACCATTTACTATCTTGCTTGACCTCATGGATCTCAAAAGATCTTTACAAATAAAACACGTTACCATTTTTTGTGATAAACAAAGTGTCGTTTATTGAACCGTGATAGACTTCGTAAAAGTCTTCCACGGTTCGGAATTAATTACTCAACCTATTGAAACATGATAGCAATACAAATCTAGGCAAATACTCACAAAAGGGCCCAAGTAATCGTAGCATTTACGCAAATACTAGACCAAATGTGTTATTGAGAACTCATAAAAGGGCCCAAAGCAATCCCAGAATTCACGCAAATACTAGACACACTAAACCAAAATTACGCAAGTAATACATCCAATGTGTTATTTGGAACCCAAGAAAGAGCCCCAAGCAATCCCAGCACTGACACAAATACTAGACTGACTGTACTCAAATGGCGTAAATACTGGACTATATGTTATTGAGAACTCAGTAAAATCTCTAGGCAACCCTAACATTTACGTAAATACTAGATTTACTGTACCCAATGGAGCAGCTACTGGACTTCTGAACTAGTAATAACCAGAATTTCATCAGAATTAGAAATAGGCAGAGTCACCCATAGAAGGGCCAATCAAAGGGCGCGATGAGACTATATAAGGAACGAGAAAACGGCCAAAAATAACCTACATGAAAGCAGCGAAGCGCCTGCCCAAACTCCAGCAAAACCGAAGTACCCAACCAACGACGAAACGCCAAGTTAGATATCAGAGATCAAAGACTATCATACTTTAGAACTGGCCCCAAGTCCGGCCCCAGAGTTCTGTGGGACCCAAGAGATTCGAACTGAACCATCAACGCCGAATCAGGTCCAAGTTAGAGACCAGAGATCAAAGACTGCCATTCATTGACATAGTCCCAAGTCCGACCCCAGAGTTCTGAGGGACCAAAGAAATCCGAACTGAACCATCAACGCCGAATCAGACCAGCCCTACCCATCCTTCATCAAATAAGTTAGCTTCTAGTTAGGTAAACCGATTATTGCCGTAACCACTCTCAAATCTGAGACCAGCCGCGCATCTGTTTGAGCCGCCGAAGTTTCGTTGGACAACGTCATCCATCTCCCGTATAACTGGAAAGAAACCCGTGGGTCAATCTGTAGGCCCTACTAACCAGATGTTTACATAAGGAACCAGGAACTCTTGGCCAATTAACATATAGAAATTTTGAGGATAATCTCCTGGCACCATACCTTTTTTCCACGAGGAATCGAAACTCTCGACCAAGTAACATACAGCAACTTGAGAATAACTATTGGCCGTACCAATCCGAACCTGTGAATCAATATATGAGCCGTAATAATTCCATTTTCCACGCGGAACCAATAACTCTTGGCCAATTAACATATAGCAATTTTGAGGATAATCTCAAGGACGTACCATACCCTTATTTCCATGAGGAATCAAACCTCGCGACCAAGTAACATACAGCGACTTGAGATTAACTCTTGGCCGTATTAATACGAACTTCTGAATCACTCTATGGGCCGTTATAATCCCCTTTTCTGCGAGGATCCTATAACTCTTGGCCAATTATCAAATAGCAATGTTGAGGATAATCTCCTGGCCGCACCATACCCTTTTTCCACCAATTAATATATAGTAACATGAGAATTATCTCATGGCCTTACGAATGCCATATTTCCGGGAGGAAATTCAGCCAAATTAACAAATAGCAATTTGAGGATAATCTCTGGGCCTTACTATACCCATAATTCCACGAGGAATCAAACCGCTCGGCCAATTGGCATATAGGAATTTGAGGATAATCTCCTGGCCGCACTACGTCCATATTCCCCGAGGAATGACACCTCTGGGCCATTTAACATATAGCAATTAGAGGATAATATATTGGCCGTACGAACCCCATATTTCCGCGACGAATCAATCTTTTCGACCAAATTAACATATAGCCATTTGAGGATAATCTCCGGGCCTTACTATACCCATAATTCAACGAGGAATCAAACCTGCCGGCCAATTGACATATAGCAATTTGAGGATAATCTCCTGACCGCACTAAATCCATATTTCCCGGGGAATCAAACCTCGCGGCCAACTAACATATACCAATTAGAGAATAATCTCTTTGCCGTACTAATCCCTAATTTCCATGAGGAATCAAACCTGTCGGCATAATAACATATAGGAACTTGAGGATAATACCTTGGCCCCTATTTTCCACCAGGAATCAAATCTATTTAGGAAAATTAACGATCCTTAAGCGATCAAGCAGATTTACGACCTTTAGAACCCAGAATTCGTCAATCTGGATCAGTGCTCCAACCAGTCGACTCCTATCAGCCATTACGAAGAAGGCTCTGATCGTCATGCTGGACACGACAGAACTGCCACAAAGCCTGGCCTTCCAGTGGGACCCCTGATCGCAAAACGCACTCGGACCCGATCGTCTCAAGAGCACGCCGTTTTCACCCAGAGCTGCTCCTCGAACCTAAACGCAAAGGAACGCGATTGGGCGGACTAAACGCACTGAGACACAGACCCATTTTGCTAAGGATCCCAGACGCCGAAATCCTCCAGCTCATTTCCGAGTCGACTGACGTCACCCCAACTTATCAACCAATACGGAATCCAGACCCACAGAAATTCCCACGGTAAAATCACAAATATAATATATCCATTCTATTATTATAAGGTTACCGTCGATCTAACATTTAGGGTACTAATACTCCTAGTCACTATAAATCATTATTCATTTAAGAATTTAGGAAGCTCTAATGCGCAGTTAAATGATACCATGACGCAAATATTCGGATTTGCACATGATAACTAGATAGATATTAATATATAATGGATTGCAACAGAACTCACAATTCGGAATCTGCTTGACAAGAAGATACATGGCAAGTAACGTGCATCTGTCGACATTTGGACTGTTTGACCAATATCCACGCAAACTAAAAGACCTTAAGGACCTGTGCGTAAAACCGGCACGCAGGCAACAACTGGACCTAGCTACCACGTGGCAACAAATGGCCAGCACTTTATGACCAAAATCTACATAATTAATTATGCGGTAAGCGGCGGAATTATCACAGGGCGTTGCATTGTTTATCATTAAAATGAGAATCTCTCCCAGTTATTTTGATAAATCAATAATTGTGCATTGTTAAATTATACAAATTTATTCATATGCTAGCAATAACTTTTCGAGTGCTAAAAACAGGGATCACTAAGAGAATTACAGTAAATTGAAAAAAAAAACGGGAGAATTCTGGGATAACATTAAAGGACCAACCAAATGACTTACACTTAATACTTTTCTTCGAGAGAGCATTTGCATGGGAGTTTGAAATGATCTTAGATTCATATAGCCAAACGGAGTTTAACCGGAAAAAACGGGCCTCAGGATAAACAAATTTAAATATTATGTAGGGGATCGACCACTATTATGCACGATTTAATCAGTGACAGTGTCACAGGAAAATACTGAAATTGTAAGAACATATTTTGGAGAACTCTTCACGGGCTTCCAGAAATATATATCCACAACTTTTTCGCTAATTTTTATCCCACTCATGTATCTTATATCTGATCCGTAATGCTTTCATGCACCTATGGTTTTGCTTACAATATTATTGTGAATGCAGTAATGAATGAGTGAATTTAGAGTTTATTATGATCACGTAATCGGCCGATCTTACATTTTTCATTGTGTAACTACATTGTTATATTTCAAACCCGCACTCCAGTATAAATTTGAGAATTAACTATGATTAGTCAAACTGTTGATTTGAGTTGTAATGTCCCAATTACCGTCCGGCTAATAAGTCGAGATGCAGGGAAGTCAGGAATTTTAAACTTTAGTAGATCAAAAGTCGGTCATTCGTCCTCGCTTTATATTTGATAACTCCCAGAAACCAAGATAGGAGAATATCATTGCATAGAACACTGCTTGACTAAACAGTGAGCCAGACAAATTAAAAACAAGAAATAGTGAACAGATTGACTAATCGCACCGAGTAACTTTAATGCAATTTTGCCAATAGTATTTGCTTATCTATATTTTAATTATCTATATTAATTATCTATGTTACTTATATATGCTATTGCCCATCTATCTTATTCGGTGATTTCTCTATACTACAACCCTATCAAAACTGGTATCCCCTGGGGTCTAAAGAGCAAGAGATCGGTTAACGAGACTAAGTGGGTCTGATAGAGTTTTTCCTTTCGGTTCCGAATCTATTTTCAAAATGTCCAAAAGTGGGCTTATTCGACGCATGACTCAAGCTTCAATTCTTCTCACAGACACTAGTGTAGTATTGGAAGACGGGCTGATATTGGAAAAATGCCTTAACGTTACTCGATGCAATTAACTAATTTGCGTGACTCCCTGTCTAGCCTTAGCATTGATATGATCTTACCTTGACTTCTGGGAGTTATCCAATAGAAAGCGAATATCAATAGTAGTTTTAACCAAACTGATGGTCGTCAAGGTGATTTTAAACTATTAGAAGTATAATATAATGAGATGTTTAACACTTCAAAGCAACAGTTTTACATAATAATAGTCCAGCCTGAATTTCGAACTTCTTCCATAAATTCTGCTGTTTCTACTAACGGCCAGAAGTGAAGAATTGGGATTTGTAGTTTAAACGTCAATAATAAAATCAGTTAGAAAATCTGAAAGCAATTAAAAACGTGTACAGTGGTGACTCATAAGTGTGGAGCATGCTTAGGCGGTCATTCGAATCGCACCGTCCAATCTGATAGTTTCGCCATTCAGCATAGGATTTTCGATAATAGAAAGAACAAATTGAGCATAGTGTTCCGGGTCACCCAGGCAATTTGGAAATGGGACTTTTGTCGTTTTGAAATACTTGTCATGACTTTACTGTCAAACATTTCTATTTTAAGATAAGGCCTCATTGAGTGACCACATTTTATACTGGGGAGTTAAGTAAAATGACCATGTGAACCATTGGCATCGTTGCCACTGATTTTAACTGAAACCACATTGGAAACGTGTGGTTTATTGAAGTCTATAGAATCTATTTTTGAAACCATATAAATCTATCCACACCCCTGTATTAGTTTGATGTGAATTATATAAATTCCATATAATATATTTCCCCCTTCGGTAAATATTGTCATTTGGCGGCATGAGCACAATGTGGAGCTTGCTCGAGAATGGCACTGCAGGACGACTGAGAACAAATTGGCCGATTTTGGGCCAATTATTTTAATTTTTGAAACTCAGTTTTTGGAGTTTTTGGACTAAAATTACTATTGTAGTAAAACCCAAAGAGATATTTTGAAAATAAAAATGGCAGGACCTAATTTCAAAACAATAAAGTGTATACTTTTACCGTAACACGGAAGCCGACTAGCTTGTATCCTTGAATCGCGAATGACACCAAACTGTTCCCCTAGTAGAAAACTATCTTCAAAAAATTGAAGTGACACATTAAAAGCTCAGTTTTTTTTTTACAATTTAAAACAGCTGTCTTATGTAGGAAAACATCAATCAGAATGTCCTCGCGTAATTTTATTGCGCTTATTTTTGGGGTGCCCATCGACCAGGGATGTTGACTGGAAGTCACCCAAAAATTTAAAATACGAATTTTTTCATTAAAAAATTTATCGAATTATCGACCGCGCCATAGTTAAGTGGGAAAAATATAGGCTTGTTAGGGTCACGTCTTTACTCGCAAACTTGGTTTATTCGTTTGTGAATTACTTGAAAAGAAATCTTATTTATCTAACAACCACGTCTTGATTCATCGATCACTTCCTGATTAGCCCGATTAGAGCTAAGAGTGTTGGCTCGAAAGTGGACTTATTCGACGTGCCATGACTGAAGCTCCAATTCTTTTCAGGCACGGCTATCCGACGGTGACCCCCCCCCGCCTCTCAGGATGCACACCAGACTATATTTTTTTTCGCTCGTCTGATAGTTTGTTCTTGCGGTTCCGAATCTATTTTCAGAATGTCCAAATTTATACGCGTTCGTACAGTTAACCCCCTC
>SCLF01147867.1:0-10399 GCA_004367975.1 Mesochordaeus erythrocephalus
ATCCCACGGTCCCAAAGTATGTTCACTAAAAATTCGACTCGAATCGATGCCCGAGAAGCACCTAATACAGGAAAAAATTTTTGCATTTCGACAATGTGATTTTCCAGGTCCATAGCTATAAAACAAATAATCGCAGAATGTTAGCGATACTTTTATTGGATGCCCAGGGACCTAATAAATATAGCACGATTTAGTTCGGTAAGCTGCCACGCTCCCATGAGCTAAACTTAACGTTTAAAAAAGGTCTGTTTGACATGTCTGTCTTTAGAGGGGGTTAACTGTACGAAGGAGTATAAATTTGGACATTCTAAAACTAGAGTCCGAACCGCAAGAACAGACTCTATCAGACCGGCTAGGTCTCGTTAAAAGTTGGTCTGCTAGTTGAAAGGGGGGCGGGGATCGACCAGATAGCCGTGAAATGATCTAATCGTCCCAAATTTCTGTTATCTAGTGAGGTAATAAATATTCACAATGTTTCTGTACTTATTAAAATATTTCAGTTTTAATAAAAGTTTTCTTGGAAAAGAACGTAGAAAAGACAAATTATGAGTCCTATTCAAAGCGAATTAGGCATTTTAATATATTTAAATGATTTCATCCATTAGAAGTGCTCGAATATTTAAAAGTATAACTTTGGTGAATCACCTGTCGAGTTCATTTCAAATTATACGACGTCATGACGTTACGAGTTCGATTTAATATTTTCCTTATTCAACTTAGATTATTTTAGGGATCTTAAAAAAGTTTAATAAATACGATATATAATTATATAAGTACAGTATGGCCACGTAATGGTCATATATGTATACATATATTTATACGAATGAAAGACCTCGAAATTCAATTTGTCAAAAACCGTTAAAGTTTCTTCAAGTGTAGACAGTCATTGGCAGTTAACTCATGTGCACCCGTTAAGCCTATTTTCAACCGTCGACCAGCTGAGCAGAGCTGGGTCAGAATGCCCCCAGGGACTCCCCCTAAATTATAAGCCGCATATTTTACAACCAGTTTAGTTCGGCACTACCACCGGAAGTGCTGCCCAAAAACGGGAAATTTATGCTTTGGAGTTGGGGGAGTAAATTGCACTAGATGGGAATCCAGTAAACGTATCCAAAACGTACTCCGATTATTCGTTTTAAACCTATGGACCTCGAAAATAGACAAAATTGACATTGACCGTCTCAAATATTGGTTTGTATGCGGTTGTTTCGAGTCGAATTTTTAGTGAAGATACTTTGCGATCTTGACATGTTTTCTGTATCATACCAAATCAAAAAGTGAAAAATTCGTGATTTTGTCACTTTATGAAAATTTGTACTTTAATAATTCTATTTTTGGGTAGAACTAGGTCACGTTTAAGAATTCGGGGACGGTCCAATAATTTATAATAATACATATCTGTTATTAAGTTAGGTACGCTGAATTTATTGGATTTTTAAGCATATTATTTGATCGAGAAAATATTATTTGAATGAAATGTCGCGTTCTAACTCTTATAATATTGGGCGTGTTTGTAAACAAATAGATAACAATTAATTACAAACAAAAATACCTAGCCATATATTGGACCGAGAAAATATTATTTGAATGAAGCTTCACGTGATAACCCGTTACATTCCGATTTTTCATACTTTATCGGTAAGCAATATTAATATAATTTTAACAGCTTTGAATTGAAATGGAAAAGAAGAGCGTAAGGACATATGCCCCTAAAGGGTATCCACAGTATATTTCGCTCGGGGGCTCCACTGGTTAAAGCAATTTTCAACGAAATCGTATCCACCGTAACATTACGGCGGGGTTCCGTACTACGAACAATTATTTTCACGTTTTAATTAAATCTTCTAGTCCGAAAGTACGCAAAAATACTGAGAAAATTTTAAGACGGGGTCTCGAGATCAAATTTTTTGTAGCTCCACTCTAACTGTTGTTACATCCCGATCGCCATAATTCGTATAAGTTAAATTCTGTCAGCAAATAATACTATACTAGCCGCATTTCCGATGATTTGTTTTAAAGCTATAGACATCGAAAGACACATTGTGCAATAATGGACAAAATTGAATTGACCTCCTGAAATTTAGTTTTTAAGCAGTTTTTCGAGTTTAATTTTTAGTGAAAATATTTTGGGATGTTGGCATGTTCTCTAAATCATAACAAAATGGAAAGGTGAAAAATTCGTGTTTTTTGTCACTTGTTAAAAAATTTGTACTTTAGAAATCCAATTTTTGGGCTATACCTTAGTCACGTGTTCAGAAGTCTGGGTCGGTCCTTTGAGAAGAATTTAAGCTGTCGAATAAGCCCACGTTCGAGCCAATCGGACATACTTCCCGAAATCACATTTTTGTGTGTAAGGAACACGGGTCGCCGACAAAATCTATCAAATACCCTTAAACTTTGATATGTTATAGGGCTTGACTTCACGATCAATTTTCACTTTTTGATTTGGTATGATATAAAAAACATGCCAAGAGCTCAAAGTATGTAAAAAAGATGTAAAAAGTTGACTCGACCAACCGCATAAAAGGCAATGTTTGGGACGATCAAATTCAATTTTGTCTATTTTAGCAATGTGAATTTCGAGGTCCATAGGTTTAAAACCAATAATCGGAGTACGTTTTGGATACTTTTATTGGATGCCCTGGCGTCTACTTAATCTAATGCAATTTAGTTCGGTAAGCTGCCATACCTACATAAATTATAATTAACGTTTTTTTAAAGGTCCTTTTTGACTTTTTGTCTTTAGGGGGGTTAACTGTATGACGCCATATAATTTCGGATAGTCTCAGAACAGATTCTGAACCGCAAGGAAAAAGTTTAGCAGGCTCACTAATTCTCCTTAACCGATCAGTTGCTGCCGTTTTATGGGGGGGGGGTCAGTATTGACAGGGGTGATTTATTGTGTTTTCCGTGTTTCGTTTCTCTAGACTTATCTTACTGAGGTAACATTTATAGACGCGATAAGAGACAGAACAACAAAAAATAGTTCTCGAGACGTAATATTATTAGCGATGAGTCATGAATCTAAATTTGCGCAAAGGGTGCACCAGAGTTATGTTCTAAAGTTTAGTTTTTTTTATATATCTTTTATAATTGTTTTTAAATATATTTTTTCTAATTTGAGAGGATTAAATCTTGTCAAATTTATCCTACCTTGAAAGCGTATGGAGTGAATGCCAAATCTCTGTAATTGGCTAATGAGGCTATGATCTTTTTCGGCAATGTCCTTGAATAATTTTGCCTTTTCACGTGATAACTGAAATGATACTTCAACTTGTCCATTTGATCCGATTCTTTGTCCATTAAGGTGTTGAGGTGGTCCAGCTGCCGGGGCTTTTGTAATCTCCGATGTCCCGACATTTGGAGTTGTCGACATCTAAAAAAATAATTTCCAAAAATATGAGACCATCAAAAAGTAAAAAAAAAACTAAGGTTTTAAAGTTCAATCAAGTGTCGTAATTGGCGGATAGTTTTTCGTGGTGCAGCGGAATCCAATATTTTTGTGTTTATCAAGGGACAAAATATCCGCGAAACGAAATAGCACGCTTCATACCTCGACGTAGTCTGACAGACTGGGACGTAAAAAAGCATGATTTCGAATACATGAACTCACATGGGTAAATAGATTCGGAACGGATACTCGAAATTGGACACCACTGCCGAAAGTTGAATATCGGTCAGGTTTCATATTCCATTTTATTCATTTGAAACCAATCCGAATCCAAAAACTTTCAAGTGACGTAGAAATCAAGCAACGAGAAGGGAACGTTTCACTGGTACCGTGTGTCAGCTTCCTTCACCATGGGTTAAATACCGATTATTACGGACCAAAGAAACGTCATACAGACAAAGCATCAGTTCATACAGGTGTATCATTCGATTCTATTGTTTTTTCGATTCTATTGTTTTTTCCAAATCTATATTTTTCGAGCAAAAAAAAAGTTTTTGAAAAATATCGCCCAAAAGTTGAAAAACATTCCAAGTCAAAGTGATATAACTGGTAACGAAAGATTCATCAAACCGGATTTGGGTAGAGGGAGATATATAAGGGATATATAAGCTTTACCTAAAAATTCATGGCCACCAATTGGAGCGACTGTGCACTAAATCCTGTAGGGCGAATCCTGTAGGGCGAATAAAGTGTAGCAGACACATTGAGCATTCACTGCCAGGTGCTAGTAAAACATTAATGTTGACCGTGAACTTATATTTACGGTGATAACGGTAAATGCAAAATATTATATGATCCAGGTTATTATACAGAAAGCAACTGAAGTTTCAGAGTTCAGGGCCAATACAGTGGGGGTTAAGGATTTATATCACGTTTAACATATCATATCCTATATCCGGACGACGGTAACCCCCTTCCTTAACACTAATGAGATATACAACGGTGGACTCCCTTTTCGGTATAATCAAGACAAACTTTAGGGTGTCAAATTTGGATTTGACACCCTGAGTTTTGTCTCGACTAAACCAAAAATGGGGTTCACTAGTTTCATATCCTATTAGCGTTATGGAAAAATGGTACCCTTGTCTGGATATAGGATATCATTGACTGACAACAAATTCTCCCGTACCCAACACGAGTAAAATCATTAAGATAATTTAACTCGTTAGTTGGTGTAAAAATGAACAAGACTCAATATACGGAACAAATATTTTTGTTCCATATATTTCCGTTTCGTAAACATAGTTTAATGTAGGGTAAATCCATTATAAATAATTTTATAGCATCACCGTTACCACCTAGTTATATAGAATAAGAATCTGAGAGTTTAACCAATCAAAGTGGGCAATAATTAACTCCTGTGAAGTAGTGACACTGTGGGGAGAAGGAAAAAATTACTCATTTAGACGAGGAAATTCACCAAAAAAATACGGGGAACATGCACGGGCACCACGTGATTATAAATAGAATACACGGTGAAGAAAATTTTGTTGAGAGCTCACTATCATAATTCAATTTACGTTGAAATGTCTTGTCTCACAGACACCACGGATAATTTTCATTTTTGTTGAGTCGACTGTACTTTGAATATGTGAGACAATACTGGACTCGTTCAAGGGGAGGGGGAGTTGGGATAGGAGTACCAAAAAAGAATATAGCCACGTATGAAGCAAGAAAATTGAGAACCCGCCGATGTAGGGGTATACAGAACATTTTAGTTAATAGGTAATTTCGTATTAGATATTAATTACAGATTCAGTTTTTTTTGTTGCGGGTGGTAGGCGTAAAAGAGAAAAGACGATCGATAAGACTGCAGAATACGAAGCGCCCTTTTGAATTCTCTTCAGTTACCAAGTCCTCTAGTCATGAGCTGCTTCAATGCTTGTGTCGCTGCTTCCTCGTGGGCTTGCGGAATGGTTAATCCAACACCGTGTGCAACGAGGGGAGGTTTTGTGTCAATTGATATAAGACTGAAAGCGGATGTGATCAAGGGGTCCGAAACTTATATCCAAAAGCAACGAAACTAAAATTGGAAAACTTGATTGTGCCCGAATAAAAGATTCTATTTTAATAATAGTAATATTTTAGGGTAAACTTGAGAAAAAAAATCTTACCTTAGAAATCTTTCGTCCTTAGGGAAATCTGAATAGGTAACTTTGTATCCTTGTAATGAAGCTAAGTATTGTAGTTGTGACTCCGCAACTTGACCCAATGAAGGTTGAGATGATGCACCAGTTGCTGCTGTCCCCGGAGTAGATATTTGTTGTGTTGGTTGTGGAGCAACTGGCTGCTGCACGACTTCGCCTTTGGCGTCTTTGCTTTCATTCTTTTCTTGTTCCTCATTTGTTTCAATCTGAATTACCATCTAATAAAAAGTCAAAGTTCGGTCCAAAAAAAACGGTCCAAAAAACGGTCCAAAAAAACCGGTCCAAAAAAATATCAATGCAATTTCCTTTTTCACTTATTTTAAAATAACTTCTAATAAAAAAGTGTTGGTCCCCTCAAGGGCGTTAACTTCAATGCACAAAATATTTTTAAATAGTAAACAAATATTTTTACATACTAAAAAAATATTTTAAGATTATTTAGAATTATTAAAAAAATATTTTAAAATTATTTAAAAAATATTTATTAACAAATAGTCCCCTACAAAATAGTAAATATATAACATTAATTATCACACTAAAACGTGTTAACTCACAGAAGGTGCGTGGCCCATAGCCCTCAACATATTCTCGGCTGAATTCTTTTTGGCAGTCTTCTTGTTCGGTCCCATACCAGTCGCGATTTTATCATTGATTGTACATTGCATAACAAATTCCTTTTTACGGGCGACGGACCGCTCCGATATAACCTGGTAAATTGGTTCTCGTTCTTGTGTAGTTTTTTTAATTATTAGAAGCTTTGGACATACTGACCAAATATATTCTCAATTTTATATATTCTCAATTTATATATTCTCATATATATTCTCAATTTTATTAAAAAAAATTTGATAGTATTTTCAAACAATTATTATTTTCAAACCAAAAGTCGGTCGGAACTTGTTAGAATAACAGGAGGTAAATATGGAAATTTTAGACGAGTACAAATATATTTTTCGAACTAAAACTACAGAAAAGAAATTAACTTCTTATTATTAGAACAAAAACTATCCCTTTGGCAGCCTGTTGGATTTGTGCCAATCGGGAAACGGGATGGAGGGAAAGGTCAGGAAAACTGCTCTCCTCTTTCTCTTTAACCAACGATGCCTTCTTCTTGTTACGACCTTTACCCTTTTTGTAATTTATACAACAGTTTAAAATACTTCTGACAAAATCAAAATTCCAAAAATCTCCAAAAATTTCTCCAAAAAGCGTATTAAATTATCCTGCTGAGGTTTCTCTTTTTCTTCCGCTTCGATAACTTTTTTCATTTCCTCTAAAACAACTATTGCGGCTTTCCTTCTCGCCATCTTTTTACTTTGAGCTTGACCTTCCGAGTTGAAAAATAAATTGCTAAAGCACCTGTATCATAAATAACAATACCCATCACTACGACTTACGGTTTATCCTCCTTTTTTTCCTTATCGTCGTCGCCATCGGAATTAATTTGCTTTCCAACGGTTAATTTAATACAATAGTGCTTTAAATGCGGGGGGCCATCTTCGGATATTTTCTCAAAGTGGACCTGTAAATTTCGTTTCAGAGCTAGCTCATAAACCAAACTGACTTCAGACTTTTTCGGTTGATTTTCGGAATTTGTTCCCGAAAGCATTGACGGTGGTAATTGAACTGCTGGCCGTGGAATTTTTTCAGGTGCAGGATGCTTTTCATAATATTCCAGAGCTGAATGATTCGGCCGATATTAATAATTAGCAAGATATTCAACGAAGGACAAAAATTTACATCTGAATATTTAATACATTTAAACATTTAGTAAAGAAATATTAGAACAAAGATCTGAAAAAAATATTTTCTATCGTGGATGACTTTAGAAAATATTTTTTTTCAGATCTTTGTTCTAATATTTCTTTACTAAATGTTTAAATGTATTAAATATTCAGATGTAAATTTTTGTCATTCGTTGAATATCTTGCTAATTATGGTAAACTAAAGTAAGAACAAATTAATAATGTAAATTAAAGTTATATAAAAATACATATAAATTATTTCTGCCTTTCGTTATAAGCTTATAATTATCAAATATTTATTATATAGTTTACCTGATAATGCTGCCTCATGTTTTGCTTGTTGTCGCGTGCGCCCTTCAGCCGTATAGACTTTGTCACCGACCTGTAATTCGACAACAAACAACTTTGGCAAACGAGCATTGCCTCTCTTCTGACTATTATTGTTTGGGTAAATTTGTGGCATATTATCCGGAAACTAATTTATTTATAAAAAATAATAATAAAAGAATGGGAGTAACCTGGGAGTTATATGGCGAATTATTATACATGGGTTTCTTGTCCAAAATTTTGTAGATTGCCATTTCACCTCTTTTCATCGCGAGACCATTCAGTTTAACAGTGGGAGTTAAAGCGTCTATAAATATTGGATTAGGTACGTACGGGAAATATACGGCCATAAAATGATATTTGGACTCCCTGATAGGTTTTTGAGAAATTCGAAAATTTTGGTTATGAATTAGAATTTTTGTTAGAAAAAAATCGCCCGCCCCTCCTGCATATATTTTCTAACGATTTTTTTCTAACAAAAATTATAATTCATAACCAAAAGTTTCGAATTTGTCAAAAACCTATCAGGGAGTCCAAATATCATTTTATGGCCGTATATTTCCCGTATATTTCCCGTACGTACCCATGTTTATAGTTTTTGGCCGTTTTGGTTTATACTTTGGCCTGTCGAGCGTTTCGCAGTTATCTATAACCTTCTTAGCAGCAGCATGTTGAGCTTTTTTAATACTTGTGCCAGTGCCTTCATATTTTTCGGACCCAAGTTCAAGAATTACAGTAAATGTTTTATGGTGGGGTGGTCCTTCCTCGCCCGCTAATACGTATTTGGGTTGCAGTTTGTTGAATTTCGCGATTTCGTTGACCTAATGTATATTTACTAATGACTCTGTTAGTTTGAAATTTTTTAAAACCTGACACATGGGTGTCTTCTCTTTGGGTAGCTTTTTCTGGGCGTTGTTCTCACCGGAGATTTGATTCGTTGAATTCTGATAATTCTGGCTTTGAATATTTGAACTAAGGGGGGTTGCTTGCATCTAAAAAATTGTTATTCCACTTTTCATTAAATAATCGTTTACCTGAGGTAAGTAGTGAGTTCCATGAACAGAAGGATTTTGACCCATCATGTGCTGGTTTTGAACGACCTATAAAAATATTTCTTTTGTTTCGGATTGGATATTTAAATATAGATAGATACGAGGGCAAAGATAATTTTGAAAAAAATGTTGAAATTTTATTCTGTCCATTATTCAGTCTATCGAGAGAAGACTTACCATCATTGGCGTCATCATTGGAACAATTTCTCCGTTCATTGCAAAATTATGATTTCAACTTCGTCGAATAAGGGGAAAATAACGACTCAATAGCCCAATGAAAAGACACACTTGTCCTTTAACACAACTCTGAACATATATATATATCTATATATATGCAGCTAATTGCATGGATAACAGTATGTATGATTTACCAGAAGTATTGCAAGTAAAACGTTAGTCTATGAATGTCCGTATTTTCGCATAATTTTTCACATAATTTTCACATAATTTTCACATGTTTTACATTACAGATAATTTTCTTACATGGCAATCCAAAAACGGTTATAATCACATTTTCTAGTTCCTGATTTTATATTTTCGTTTTTTTCGTTTTTTTCAAACATTTCGACATAAGGATTTTACTTGTTTTCTTTTACAAAATCATCATCCCATACTATCATCTATCAAGCAATGATGCAGCAAGCAGTTATTTTTTATAGAATTGCCAAATAACTTGTCAGAACATGTTTTCAGTTCTTAACCATCTTATGTTTTCATCGCATTATGAATGGATAAATAAATCGGGGTATTGTTTTCAGTTTCTGACATAACCAATGAACGTCGGCCAACCATGGTTCCAAAACCGGTAAACAAAACCGGCAGAATATAAATAACTAATAAAATGCTGAATTGAATTCCGTATCCAGCATATGGGTTAAATCACCCGCCGAGTTTTTACTATAAGTATTGCATTACTGGAGATGTTCTCTTTGACTGAAGATTTGGTTTGAAGATTTCTCCCTTCACAAGTTCACATTGATAATGTCTCTGAGCCAACCCACTCCCTGATGGACTGGTCATGATTCGTTCTTTAATTTAACCTTTCCAATCATTCCCATATAAAATAACAAATTAAAAAGCAATTAATTCTCTTTTTTTACGTTCTTTTCCACATTCTCCTCTGCTCGGAAAAATTCAAATTCTGAAAAAACGCGTGTGCTGAGAAAATTGATGTTTATTTTATCGCGGCGTCCTGATTGGCCAAGAAAATTTGAATTAAGAAAAAATAGAAAAGAGAATTTTTATGCATATAAATATATTGTTATTATTGAAATGATAATTTAGAGGGGGAAGAATGGACAAGAATGAGGATCGAAATTGTGAATTGAAGGAATAGTTTTCTGGATAGAATCGATTTTGAAATTAATTAAATTATTTAATTAATTATGTTATTTATGTATTATATATAGTAAACTATTGTAGATAACAGACAGTGAAACATATTGTATGTTAGAGCCATCAAGGGCTTCAATTCCGTCAAACGTGGTTAAACGTGGTAAACGTAACCATCGCGTATGGTTAGTCATGTTTGGCGTCATTTGGATCATCATGGGTAGGGTCATTCAGTAACATTTCTTTATGTACACACAAAATACCTAAAAAATGATATAAAAATAGAATATTTTATTAAAAGTTAAAAAATGGCCAATAGGATCAAGTTTAAAATTACGGCACGGA
>SCLF01147978.1:0-10399 GCA_004367975.1 Mesochordaeus erythrocephalus
ACGAAGGATTATAAATTTGGACATACTGTAATGAGATGAAAGAACTGCAAGAAAAAGCTCTATCAGACTGGCTAAGTTTCGTTAACCGCTGTTCGGATATTCGCAATTTTAATGAAAAAATACAATTCATTGAATTTGCGCTAAATCAACCACGGCTTCAAATCTATGCAAATTCCAGAATTTCAAAATCTGAACCATGCAGAACAGTACGAGACAACTTTCCAGTACGGGACGCAATTACATTTGTGGTTAGTACGCGATTTCTAGAAGGCTTATCTCCAAGCTAAATATATCAGTTGAAAGCATGAACCCTTAGCTAACTAATGCTGAACATTTCATTACAAAATATTCATTCGTTTCCAAGGGAGATGGAAACGAAGAACTAGCAATTTGACTTTGGCCATTGAGGTAAAATACCCGATGGGTGTGTTGTTCGTGGCGAAAGTAGTAATACTAAAATGAAGAACAGCAACCCTAATACATGTTGATCTACTGTGGAGTCCGTTACCGTCCAAATATCGTAGTATGTACCAGATTTCAAATGGGAAACTAGCGCTTTCTTAACGTTTATAAAAATAATGCGGACATTGAACAGGTCAAGTTTATAGTCGTTAGCATAAATTGTACAAAATTCTATGTTCAAGATATTCTGTGCAAATTGCGAAAAAATTGGTGAACGTAGTAATTATTTTAGCCACTGCTATTTTACTAAAAATCAGCCCAATTATGTGATAATGAGCTTTAGAAGTCCGTCTGTTGGCGATTATAAACACGTTAAGCTATATCACTGGTTTTGAACGCATCCGCCATATTCGAAATCCGCCCAAACTGACCATTATCATCGAACATTAATCGCACCCTTATAATATCATCAAGGAGGTAGCTCAACGGGGATACCGTATTTTGAAGCTAGTTAAATGAATTACCTATTTTCCCTCGTTAACAAATTTGTGGTGCGAGATTCGCTAAAACAAGTAATAACTTTGCATTAGCTAAGGCTTATGTAACAACGTTCGTTATTTATTCCCTTTGATTTCACTTTATCTTGAAATCATTCAATGCCCAGATTTTCAATTCGAGTGTTTACCAAATCATCAAACATAATTTCAGTGAATCTGATTTTTCATCGATTAGTTTAATTCGCCATACTACGATGGGCTAGTCACCGAAGGTATTCTAAGGGAACGATCAATGATCGATGAAAAGGGAAATTTTTGGATATGATATATTTGATATAAGTTGTAGTAAACTACTTAAACAATGGAAAATCCGACGGAATTTTAGATTGATTGTAAGAAACACCTGGTCATAAGCGGTTTAATAGAGGAAAAGTTATGAAAAGCTAATTTTTAAATGTCCAGGAATGAGCTAGATTTAGTTTGACGTCTAGTAACACCAGTATCGTGAGACGTGATTCCAGTATTGTGGGAAACAGACAAACGACAACAACGACGTGCTTAGTGATTAGATTTCGGGTTGCTGATGCCATTTTTTCGCATACTATACGGTGATGTTGGAAAAACTGTTTGAAACTATTGGAAAACCCCGTCTGTTCAACTCGTTAATAACCTGCCAAGTTTCTGAACTTCCACAGATTAGTTGGATTTAAAGTTTCAAAGTAGTTCATAGTAAGACCACAGTGGAATATCATACATTAACGCTGAGAGTCATAACATCACTGCACAACTTGCAATTTTCTGTTTTCTAAGAGCATATAACTCACGGATAAAAAAATTATGCATTATTACAATGCATTACAAAATGCCACGAGTTATAATAGATACGAGATTTCGCATAGAAATATCCAGGAAAAAAAGTATTTTATTGTTAGATAATGCTCCATGCCATGTTATCGATGAAAGGCATGAAAATTTAGAAATATTGTTCCTTCCGCCTGTGGCTAAGAAAAGGTACTCGATGAAAAGACAGCTGCTTCAGGTTTTACCAAAATCTGGCATGATATGGAAGCACACATTTGTCAAGCAGCTTTCAGAAAAACCAAAATTGAAAAGTTCACAAATGTTCCGAATCAATCTGAATTACAATTTGACGAGAATCTATCCGATGAAATTGAAAAATCTATGATTGAATATAACTGGTGAATATAACTGGTCAGTATTATTTCGCAAGCTACATTTACTAGTTTGCATATTACAAAATATTAATAAATTATTTCTAAACAACAACGCGCGCGGAATTTATAGGCTCGTAATTGGCCTCTTCAAATCGGACAGTTTTTATGACTTCACTGTATCTCTATCGAAAACAGTTTATTTTTCTGGTGTTCCTACTACTTAATGTTGTTTTAAATCGTCAAATGATGTAATTTCTGAACAAGTCAGCACATTTTAAAAGATACTTTTGTTATCAAAGATCATCTCGCGCAAAAAATAGGTTGATTCCCAACTAGAAAAAGTAATCGGTAACTTCGGTGATACTTCCAGTCCGAAACTATGCTAAAACCGGAATTTTTAGGGGAGTCCTGGGGCCGAATTAAGTGGGTCACATACGACAAAACTCAATCTCAAATCGCTATAATAATATTATAATATATCCAAGACCACCCTGCATTGTCATTCTAAAACATGTCAGTAACCTCAATAGTTTCGTCTCGGCCATCGATAACATTCGTTGATGATACTAGGGTACCACATAAACCACCAACAATTAAATAATCTAGTTAAATGTGCCTGTGTTTTGCATAAGCAAAGCAGGTCCTTATCAAACACAGTTGCTTGCAATATTCCAACTTACTAAGCTGTGAGTTGGAATGCAGCACAAACTAATTTTGTTGCCAAAGAATGTCATAATATCGCTCTCGAGGTTAAACGAGAGATGTCAAAAAATGTTGTTAAAACCAGACAATTGTCCCAATTTTTGAATTCTAGCCGATACAACTGTCCAAAACGTTCACTGAAATAGACGGCTGTCATTACGTATTAAATACTTGGGGTTTCCGATATCTAGTAGAATGTCTTTACCACTTAGTTACCCTTTCACTGTTCAATTCTTACTCCATGCTTCAATTAATTTCACTTAATAACCGTATACAGTGGCGCTGGTAAAAGTGGCGGACGTATATGTTCTCTCGCGAGTACCACTTTTACCAACGCCACTGTAACTTGTAAAGTAGCGTTTCCTAATTCATCTTCCTTGGTCTTCTTAGGAACTTTCTTAATGCTCAATTTGATTTGCTCGTCGTGTGCTTTCTTCCGCAGGATTTCAGCTTCACGTTCGCTTGGCGTAAAAGTAAACTCTTAGACAACGTTCATAAAATTAAGGATGGGTATAACGCCTTCCAACATCTTGGAAACCGAATGTCTAACTGAGGTGGTAAACACAGCTCAACGAATCAATCGGCGACATTTGCGAAACATTTAAAAAATTGGTAGATTTATAGACATATTTCCACAACTTTTGACTGAACCCCCACAAAGTACAATAAAGTGGAATTTATTTAGTTTTTTCAGTTATTATAAAAAATACCCTCAACTAGATGTTCGCTATGTTGAAGCGTCATACCCTTTTGTTATCGATTTTTGAACATAGGAGAAAATATAGTTCATGAATTAACCCTCACGGTAAATCCCATATTCACGGGGTTGGCAATCTTTGGCATTTGCCACACTTTCTACTAACGTCGGAAACCTAACGTCCTGATGGGGACTTTTAAGAAAACACTTAAGGTAGCGACAGAAAATGAGTTCGTTTACTTAGTTGTTTACTTTTTTTGAATTTGCTAAATTCGACAAAGTGCAATCCCGTGAATATCCCATTTCCTTCACACAGTGGTTCTGTGTGAGTAAAGGTGCGATTTTCGGTTTTTGGAGGCGGGAGAGAAACCATGCGGAATATTCAGTTTACTAGACCAGCTAATGATACAAGTTAATTGATACCTCTAGTCATACCAGATGCACATAGTGATATTGATACCGACAATAATGTCGTTATCAGCTAGTTCAAAGAAACTTTGGGAAACCTGGTTGAAGTTGCATTTTACTACGTAAACACAGCAGGTTATAAACAATTATACAACCAATTATAAACGACGCGTGCTTAACTTACTCGTTAATTAATACATATGTTAATGAGTACATACATTAATGATATTACATTTATTTCGAGTTAATTGATCAAATTGTTTTTTTGCGTACCACATCTTTTAGATTCATTCCTTATAATAAATAAAATAATACCGTATCATAGGTTAATATTTACTCTGATGGTAAACTGAACAACAGTGTACAGTTGTCGCCCAAAATGATGCAGTATCCCTATGTAGATGTAGGATTATCAGACTATTGAATTTTAGCTTGGTGGGAACAGGCTTGCAGCGAAAGTGAAATGAATTTGAAGTGGGGCTTTTGAATAATAAAAAATGACAATCAGGTTCACAACAGAGAAATTAAATGATGGTTGAAATGCTTAAAAAGATACATTCGTTTTGGTTCACATTAAATAGTAATTATCTAAATTATTAATTATTTAACAATACTTAATTTTAAATGTCAAATAAATAAAACAATCCGAAAATTAAGAGCTTCAGATATTCTTAATTATAATGTATCGCCATTGGTTGGCCAATCAAGATCTTGAGTGTTTGAATTCAGACAAAGACATCACTGTATATTTTATCATTCAAATCACAAATTGAAATCATGGAAATTACTGGCCGTTTGACGATATGGATAAGAGTTAAAATCTCATTCAAATCACACAGTTAATTTAAAAGTGCCTAAGTGTCATCGACTATTTTTTACCAGCTTAAATTATAAATTGATAAAATTTTGTCACGCTGCATAACAGAAATAATTAAATATAAAACAATATTTTTACTGTAAAATAATCTTTAAATTTTAAGACGGGTTTCTTGCGAATGACTCAATTACATTAAAGTTACAATTATTTTGTCCTACATTTTAATCTCCTGTTCATGGATAAAAAAAATCAAAGCAAAAATCCTTTTACTGAAAATGAACTTGAGGTGGTAATCCAATTTTTTGAACCTGCTCATCACTAGATTATTAACTTTGAAGAGATCTATCTTCCCGACTTGTATAAGTTTTACTGCCAAGCAGCTTTACCTAAGTATTTAATTCTAATGAAATACACCACTCTAAACCTAAACGCACCACATCGAAGTGAGAAAAATCGGTGCGTTTAGGTTTAGTCTAGAAAACTATGATTTTACATGCATAATTTTTGGAAAACGAATAATTTACAAATATACTTTTTTATTTTTTTATAAAAGTCTGTATATTTAATTGAAAAAATATGCCAGCTTTCTTTGCTTTTTAATTTTTGGTTGCACCATTTCGACCGGCTCCGGAACTAGTTCAACTGCCTTCGGTCATACTTTGCAGAAAATGTTTGGTGATTTTTCTCTCCGAATGCTTTTGGTATTCATCAGAAAAAATACAATTTCGTTTTTTTGTCTAAAAAATTGTGAATGGATTTGACATCACCGCTAAACCTAAAATAACACGTTTTTATTGGATCGCTTGGATTTCGCACAATTATAACGGTCAGCTACCATGCCCTCACGAGAAAATATTTATATTTTTTAAAAATCGGTATAAATTTGCATATACCGATCGCAGTAATAATCTAAATCCCGATAACTAATCTGATCCATGGAAGTAGGGCTAAATAGCAAATTCCATATTTCAAATTGTATTTTTCGCCATTAAAGTTGAAATAACGCGTTTTGATTGGATCGTTAAATGGTGCGTTTAGCCAATAGACGGTGAGTTTAGGTTTAGTTGGTGCGTTTAAGTTTAGGTGCGTTTGGGTTTAGAGTGGTATATTTGAAATAAAGAAAGGGAAAGTTTATACTTTGGGTTCATATACTTGATTTTATGAATTTGATAAATGGTAAATGGGATATACGCCGATTAGTCCCATCTCTCTCCACCTTGCGCTTACACATCGCGATAAAACGGCGGATAATAGAGGTTTCAAACCCAGAGAATATTTAAAGCCTTCCGAACTGATTGTAGTTCAACGTATTAATATGTCAACTGCGAAATTAGGATACGTTTGTCATCGAAAATTGACATTAAAGCTAAAGCAACTACCCTTAGAGTACATTAAAGATCACCTAGACCTATCTAGGCACACATAAGCGTAACTAACCTTTCACGAATTTTGGCCACATAAATTTATGTCGTCTGAAACGCAACGAGGATTGCAATTCAGCACTTTCTAGAGAACCCTCTACCAATTACGGATAATGGTCAAACTATTAAGTAAACTAAATCCTAAAAAACAAACTGAAACTATAGATATAAATATACAAATTATATATATTGAGACAAATGAGCGAAGATGAACACCTAACATTACGCCACGAATTAGACAGGAAACATATAGACAAAAAGAACATACGTAGCGAGACACGACATGGTAACCGATGTCTAGAAATGAAAAATAACATACAGAAAATAATTGAATATAAATGAAATAAACAGAATATTAACTAAAATAATTGAATGGCAAGCCCAGGAGCTCGGAACAATTTAAAGTGTTATAGTATGAATATGGTTTGCATGAAACAATAACCATGCTATACTTATTAGTTCTCTATATAAATTCCGCTACCTATTCGTATGGTGTGCCATAATATATAGCCACAAACAAGTTCAAAATTACGGAAATAGTGAAAATCAATAAAAAATGTGATCAGGATCGCCGTATAAGCAGGAAGCGTAATTCAGGACGACACGCCAGTGTATGAACTACAACAAAAAACGGTGGAAAAATGTGATTGAAGAAAACCATACTAAACCGCTGAATCAAACAAGATTTATTTATACAAACTGTAAGGTTTAAAAGAATTTAATACACGGAAAATCCTATTTGTTGGGAAAACCGACTCTACGGCTGTAATATGAATACAGGGGAATTAGTGGTTTCCATACGGTACAGTATAGACACTACACAAATTATTGATTGGCGTTTAGATTTGAGTTGTAAAAAGCCAAAACAGGTATGGTTAATCATTATAATAGTAGCTTACTGTAATATTTGGATAATCAATGAAATACAAAGGACAGATAAAATCATCAGCTGTCGTCGACGGGTTGTTTCTTTTAATGTAAGTATAATAATACTATACTAATATTATATTTGGAAATATCGGATCACGATGGATAGAGAATGATGTTTAAATTCTTCTACTGAAACGTTCAGTTCCCTGCCACTCACAGAAATAATAGCTTATGCTTACTGATGAGCGAATAAACTATAATGACTTGTTTATAATAAAGGGCCAGAAGACAGAGCCGTGGGATATCATTATAAGATTATCTATAAACTACTTCAACAAAAATATTCATGGACATTAATAAGGCTATACAGGTGAAACCAGATAAATTGAATTTGTTCTTTACCAAGCCAACCAAAAATCAGGAAACATACTTAGAAGCAGTTGAGAACTCAAATCAACATATCAGAGTCAACTAAAATTACAGAAAGCGTGGAGGTACCGTAAAAAAACATTGTAGAGGTTTCGTTTCATTGTAACCGGAAGGCAATTGCCCTCATTTCAAGTCTACATATCATCCAAATACTACGTAATTGAGTCTAAATTTAAGGTTTTTCTAAAAAACATTTTTTTCTTATTCTCGGACCAAAAATATAAAGTCGCTCTATGCATATCACTGTAATAACAATTATATTCACAATTAATACCGTGCCAGGCCAATCGGGCTTTATTTACTGCGTTTGTTTAAGTTTAAACGATAGAAACTAATATTTAGCATCATGAACCTAACCCTTTTTGTAAAAAACGTATGGCACAATTTTTAGTCACACGTTGTTATTAGTTGTTACTAGATGACAAAACAAAGTCTCGAAAGGGATGAATAATACTATTGGTGTTTGCTTGGATACTTTTTTCAATTCGATAAATAATGTAAAATAGTCGAATTTAAAGGTAACAGTTTGTTGGTTCATATATTTGAGCCAGGAATAAGTCCGAACTCATAACAACTTTCGGTAATGTGAATTATAATTTTGTTTATAATAAACATCTACACTTCACAGGTAATTGACGACACATGCTGTAACATTGATTACTGTGGTAAGTACAGATATCCTACTTATATTGGAGCACACCGTGGTCGACAGGATGGTATAAAGCATATTATTCACGTTTCTTCTAATCAAAGGATTACCAAATGCAACACATGTGTCTAGGGTCACAAAATATTCACAATATTTCACTTTTTAAAATTACCATAACTTGAGCAGAATCATTTGTACGCACTTTTGGTAATTTAAAACTTTGATCTTGATGCCAAACCCTATAACATATAAAATTTTAAGGATATTTGATAGATTTTATCATAGACCAAATATGTCGTTAAGTCAAAAATGTGACTTCGTGAAGTATGTCGGATTGACTCGCAATTGGGCTTATTCGACGCGTCATAACTCCGGCTTCAATTCTTCTCAGAGGACCGACTCCGAATTATTAACACGTGGCCAGCTATAGGCCAAAAAGGTAGAAATTTTCAAAAAGTCCCAATATATGTTCACTAAAAATTTAAGTCAAAACAGATGCAATTAGTGGTATACTAGGGGGGGGGCGGGTTGAAGTCAAGGGTATCTGTTTTGGCAATGTGACTTTCGAGGTCCATAACTTTAAAGGAAATAATCGACGTATGTTTTCGACACTTGTATCCGTACCTCCATGAGTTAAAATTAAGGGTTTTTTTAAAAAGGTCTTTTTCGCCTTTTAGCAGTTTTTGGGGTTAACTGTACGAAGCAGTATAAATTTAGACATTCTGAAAATAGATTCGGAACTTCAAGGAAAAACTCTATCAGACCCACTAAGTCCCATTAACCGACATTTTGCTACCCAGACTCCGGGGGGCCACTATTAATCGGGCCGTAACCTTTGTTAGAGTGGTTTCACACTGAATTTTCCCCGCAGGATTCCCACCTAAAATACATTTTTTTATCGGATCCGAAGTATTACCGGAAGTGAAAGCTAAAAATGGGAAATTTATATTTTCAATCGGGAATCACACCAAATTGAAATAATTCATATTTGTACGATTTAAATCAGATGTGTTCACATTTTAGGATAACTTTCGACCAAAAATTTTGACCGGTAGTGAATTCGAAAAACCAAAAATCGGAAAATTTCATTCCAAACCGAGACAAATACTTCCCACGTCAAACTTTACCCGACCATATGTTTCAAGGTTATGGAAGCGTACGTAACTATCAATGTTCATCAAAGAACTAATTAAAGTGAATAGCAAAATGACCAAATGCCAACCACTGATTTGTGCCGTGTCCAAGAGGAAACTAAACGACCTTATTGTTAGTAATTTATACTTCGGAATTTTTTTAAATAGACAGAAATGTGCTTCCCAGTTTCCACATAAAATATGAAAAATAAATATAGCAAATTAATAATAAAAATAAGATAAAAATAATAAAATTTGCGAACATTGATGCCTGGATTGAACTCGTTTAAATTCGTGACATAAGACTCCTTAACTCGCGTTGTCTTGGGCTGCTTTTCGATTTTTCCGTCGCCTTTGAGCTCAATAATACGACGTGCAATTTTAGAATTGGCGTGTCTTTAGGTTAAGTGCACAAGGTGAAATACGCAATGATGAGATATTAGGCTCCAAGTTCAACTAATTTATACAGATCAACATGGTTATTTGGGATTATGCAGTCTGACTACAATGGGACGCAAGGGATTGGATTATCACATATATAACACTTGGTTGTTTGAATTAAAAATAAAACAAACTATTAAATAAGAATAAACGGGTTGTTGAATTGGAGAGCAAAATTGGAGTTAGCGTGCGAAGAAGTAATATTTTGGGACGTGGTTCTGTAGCACAACTAGCAGTGCGTCCAACTAGATATGGAAGGTTGCGAGTTCAAATCTCGTCGAACCCACAAGCTTTTCTTTGTCGGTATCATTATACTTGCATGGTAACTATTTAGCATTAAATATTTTATAAACCTAACCGTAACCCACCGTAAATTGCTTGATTTGTTAAATGACGAGAGAACAAAACGTTTTACATGAAACTGGGAAAATTTATAATCAATTTCATTGCTTAAAACGAACAGTCAAGTTAGGTTTTTAACCGTTATATGTGCAGAGGCGAATTGAACCGGTACGTTTGCAGGTTATACCAATTGGCCATTTAAGCATTTTCTATTATAAATGAATAACAGAATGATGAAATGATAGGAATTTGTAAAGAAATTGTAAAAAAATTGTAAAAAAATTGTAAAAAAATTGTAAAAATTGTAAAAAAATTGTACAAAAATTGTAAAAAAATTGGTTTTTGTGCCGATTAAACAACCCGTAAGACGTCAAATAATGACGTCTGTAGCCAAATAATGACGTTATTGAGGGATT
>SCLF01147979.1:0-18332 GCA_004367975.1 Mesochordaeus erythrocephalus
TTCTGTTAATGTTTTTAATAATTATTTATAAATTATTGTTATATATTATTATGTACCATTATCTTTTTTAGTGAGATTATTTGTCGCAGAAAGCCTCGGAACATAAATAATAACAATTACATAAGGTATATTAGTAATAATATTTAAATAAAATATATTCTACTTTGTAGTTTGACCTTAATACGTCGGTTTTAAGGAGAAACAAATATTCGAACAAAAATTTTGTTTTCGTCCACTTACAGTTTATAGTATAGTATTTTGTATACATCTTTTAGTTTAATCTATTCCTGAATATAGGCAGATGAAAAGACCAATAACAGAACCAATCATCATAATGAAAACCCAATGGATAATCTTTTTTCGGTTAGCTTTACTAAATTCCGAGTAACCATATTTTATGTTGACTAACGACTCCATAAGAACAATAGCAATAAACAACTGTGGGAGGTAAATTAGAATTTCAATTTAGTGATCTAAGAGTTAACCAACTGAAAAGAATAGTGGAAAATGTTAATTAAAAAACATTTATTTTTGTTAAAATTTTAAGTGTGGTTTATGCGTAAGTTGTGACTTGCAGTGATAAAGTAGTATTAAGTCTAGTCATTTGTTATGTACTAGACTGAAAACAACTGTATCACTGTGCAGGTCACAAATGAGGCATAAGCAACACTTAGAATTAAAAAAATAAACAATTTTTTGTTTGGGATGTTAACGTCATCATTGCTAGTTGATTAACAGTAATTTTGAACAGAACGGGTTAAACCAAGTTTTCACCTCAATCCCATGCATGGTTACCGAGTCTTTTGCATCTTGAATCTGTTGCATACGCATAATACTGTTTAATTGCAGGGCAGGATATGACGCAGAGGCACACAATTCTACCCCAGCAGAAGACATGTGACCCAGGATACCGAAAAAAGTGTTTCGAGAAAAACGTATTTAATTCGACCAATTGCCATAATGTCATTAAACAAAAAAGCGCAAAAGCTCTTGAGATCAAAGTCGGCTTGCCACCACGGATCTTAATCATAATTTTATTCGCAGAACCGAATTTATGCGAAAATTACCCAATTAATTGGTAACCATGATTCTGGCGTAAATTGCAAAATACATCGCTTTAGTTTTTTCGTATTAGAATCAATATCTTTTAATCAAGATTAAAACAATAAAAACAATAGACTAGACATGCTGAGACTTACCTAAAACGCTTTCCCAGCGATATTTACGCATTTCCAAGTATTTGTTTACTTGCATACCAAGCCATATACCACCACCGTTGCAGATTAATACATCTAAGGTCAGGGTTGAAAATGGGGATTGGATACCCCACTTATCCACTAGAAACGCTAATGCAAATACCACCACTCTTACGCAACTGTTTTATATGATCTATTCGAAATCAATTGGTGGTACTCTATGGAATACGGTTTAATCTATTCGAAATAACACTTTATTGCATTTGGTTGATTGGTAATCTCCTCCAATCCCCATTTCTAAACCTGTCTAAGATCCAATGATCCCACCAACATTCTTCAAAATTCGGCATAATATGTTGAAATTGCATTTCCGTTAACTACAATTGGTCACATTAACCCGTAAACTATATCAGCCACGCTCGAATATGGGCCAAATGGCACAGTGTCTTTAATATTTATTTTCCATTTTCTCTAGACCGATATAATATTTGATACTCTTCCTTTATGTGACCACAAAAACCTCAAACATGAATAAATGTGGAAACTTTAATTTAAACCAAATATGCGAAAACTACAGGGTAGCATTGTGACACGATTCATATTTGCACTTAAAACACTGACCAATATTCCGGATATAGTATATAATAAATTAGCCCTTTCGTAAAATAATAATCGAAAACACTGACATTGTGTGGCAACGAGTATAGGTGTAGGCGTATTTGGGAAATATAGTATAATATCCTCGTTCATGCTCTATGGCGTGGGGCCGTTAGCTCAGTTGGTTAGAGAGCGCTATATTGAAATCATAGGACTCAGGTTCGATCCTGGTTTGGTCTATATTTTCGAGGACGATTCCATCATATACGTTCTATTTTGGTATATATGTATCCTAGCCCCATGGACATTATGTTAAAATTCCATGACCGTACTGTACCGATAGAATGAAACGTACTGTTTATTTCGCTTTCTTAAACGACCTAAGAATAAAATTTGTTCGGTTCCAAGCAAAGCTGTCGCTGGTTAGCATACCACCTCGGGCGTGGCAAAACTCATGATTTATGGAAAATCACCGAGCAAGATAATCAGCCAATCGTTTAGGTCCTATTTTGAGGCGCTATTTGATTGGATCATAAACATAAATGCATTTTTCAATAATTCAAAATTTTATTTCGACAATCTACAACCTCGGCTACAATTTTGACTTCTAGCCAAAAAATATCATTAAAAGTGGAATATCTTAACAGCAAGAGAAATACTGAGAATTGATTTTTTTGGCTGGAATTTGTGTGCTAATAAACACAGCGCTACAGTTTAACTATAACGCTTACGTCTTTACTGTATTTATTATATAGTATAATGCGTCCATTATTTCAAATTTCCGCGCTTTGAGTTCTTGAAATTTCCCGCTTTTTGATTTCGTCGCTAGAATTCTATAAAAAAAAAACGCAGTAAAATTTAGCTAGTCCACTAGTACTTAATTTGGTAGAAATAAGCCACTGTGCCTTATGCCCCAGATTTGAGTGTAGGGGTTAACTACCTCCCATGTCACTGAAATGGTCCAACAAATCCCATAATTTCTGATCATAATAGCTTTCATAAACCAACCCCAGAAATGAGCATATGCAAAGATATCTAGAGAGTCCACTATCGTCTTCCATGTTATATTTCTGCAGTCTGAAGCATAAGTCTCAACCAGATCAATTTCTCTTTTTGCGTGTTCAAGATCAGGGTCCAAATATATCATAATGCTCCTAACTAAATTTCGAAATAATCAAGGCAGGACTAGTGTAAATTGGCTACCTTGTCCCATATTGAGGAAGAGTAGGAAGACCAAAAACAGAAAATACCACAGACCAGCACCGTAACATATTCTCCAAAACGCAGGATGTGGTCTTGTAAATGGTCCGTTTGGAAATAATAGCAAAGAGAGTGGAAGGACAAGGATACCACTGAATGTATTCATTATATGCCAAAATAAACTGGGGTATCCATATAGAGTAACCACATGTTGCTGGTGTGCCCCGTTTTTCCTATTTTTGAAAAGTTGTGTTGTAGGCTTTTTTTAAAGTCCCTTTTATGACGTCATCTTTATAGGGATAAAACAGGAGTCCAATGGTTTTTGAGCACACAACCTTGCGCTTACAAATGTGAAATCGACCCATAGGCTTAAGGATCCGGTAAAATTCCATTAATCATTCAATTTTGCAACTAGCTTACTTACAAGTGACCTCAAGTTATAAAGAATGATGAATCATGTCCCTTGAATTAATTAACTTCGCCCTGGGATTCTATCCCAGACTAATACATGGTATATGGATACTCAGCTGATCGAGCTAAAAATCTGAAGAATTTCATGGAAATTTTGATTAAAAGTGAAGTGTTAGAAATATCAAAGACCATATGTGAAAATTTATAACTTATTGTGGTTAGAATCAACAGTTGTTACGATTCTCATGCTCAAGAAGACATAAAATGTCACGCATTTACAAGAGGGTTAATTTTCAAGCGATTATCCGTTTTTGTGGATCGTAAAAAACCACCTAAGGGTAAACTACAACGTGAATTATTACCTTACCTTATAGTCAAAACTCCATGATATATGTTTTGCAATTCATCTTCGTTGCTACGATCACACGCAGTGTACAACAAACAAAATAGGAGTACAACGAGAAGGGTTAAAGTATGTGGTTTGTAGAAAAATCCCAGCGTGATATCTTCGACTTGTTGTTCATTCAACGAGCGATAATCGACGATCCGAGGAGATGACACCTTTATAGTTCGATTTCGGGCGTGCTCAGATGATGTCATCTAAATTATGAGAAATTAGTTTTTCTATATTTTATCGAAAACACTCGAAAATTAATCAGGATACGTTGAATCTAAGTTTTCCTGCGTTCGGGTTTATGTTTTGACCAGCATGGTACGATCCGAGAAAAGGACGGAGTAGAGGACTCAAATCACGAGATGTGAGCTGTTACCAAAGCATATTGAGACAATAACTGAGATTGCTTCATCACCAGTTCACTTAGGTGCCCATTCATCGTGGTCGTTTGCTAATATAATAAAATAAAGTAAGCATACTATTTATTTATTTATTTAATTCGATTGTTGCGTACGACAGATTGTTCGGTCCAAATATATTTGGATTCCAAATTAACTTGTCTCTATGAGAAAACGACTGAAGTAAGCATTTAACTAAAAGTGAAATAGTTAACTAAGTGGACAAAATGTATTACCTCACAAAAGTCACTCATAGATTTATTATAATTAGTAAAATTTCTAATTCCCGGGTGATTGGCCACCTATTTGCTCAACTATATATAACTCTACTTAGTTAAATATTTCACTTTTAATTTTCTTTGTCTTAAATCTCGCGGACTTACTTCAGCCGTTTTGTCATAGAGACAAGTTAATTTGGAATCCAAATATATTGCAATTATTTTATCGAATCAAATTGCTTGAATAATTAAAAATATTACTTGGCCGAATCACCAGTAGAGTCAATTGTATTTTCGAAGCCGTCATGGGTTAGGAGTTCGATTCATCTGTGCTGATATATTTTTTCTATTATACATATCCTTATTATAACATATTTAATATGCACGATATATAATTATATCCATACAGTCTGGCTCCTTTATTTTATATGTATATATTATATCAACTTAATGAATGAGCACCTTAATTCACACAAATCATCATTGTTTGCCTGGGCTTCAATCATTATATTGACAATTTGCTTTTCATCATCAGTTTGCTCCGTTCCATTAAGTTCGCAGCACAAAATATTCCGAATCAATTCACGCTTTGGTCGCTTTTGGAAACGAGTTGCTATAGTCAGAGCGGTATCGTTTTCATTCGTTACTTCTTTCAACTGCTGCGGATAATCCTTCGAAATGAATTCCAATATTTTAATACGGCCATGTTTTGCGGCATGATGAGCTGAGTTCCAACAATTAGAATCATGTTTGCATATTTGTTCTGCGGGAAGTAACTTTAGTAACTCTAAATCGCCATTTTCAGCATAAATGGTAGCAAGGCTGCCTTTGGACTTACGGAAGGTTGTGGAATATTTAACAAGACGAACAAGATTTAGAAATTTGAACTTGAAATGACCAGAAATAATATATGATTGTAGCTCCGGGATGTATCCTGTATTACATTAAAAGTAAATAAATTACTTCATAACTTCAATATTACGCTGAGGTAGTCTGAAATGATGTGTTTTTTTTGGCTGAACTTCAGCAATTAGAATTGTATCTTTAAATAAGCTTTGGATACGCAATAATGCATATGCAGAATCATTGGAATTTTAAAATTATTTTGAACATGGTGAAGACATTGCTATCTCCCGATTTATTTCATTTTCCGAGAGAACACAAAGGCTAACAGGCCTAATTTTTATTTGCCGGTAAAAACGGCCGGTCGTTGACCTAGTCACGTTATCGAGGGAAATTTTCAGATTTCTCATTGTTGGCTTCACGTCGTTGTAATTTAGGGGTCTCCGATATCTAGGATGACCTCATTAGTATAAGTCGACATGTTTCGTTTTACTTCTTTGGAGCTTCTCCGTATTATCTTCGCAGATGCTTCCGATGCGCTAATAGTTCATCCTTAATCTATTGATTTTCCCGATGAGCTTTCTCTCCCAACATTACTTTGTGACTTTGATCCACTGCGGTCCCCAGTGTTACGAAGCACCGTGATGTATTCTTTAGTAGTGAAATATTGAATATAAAAATGGTCGCATACTCTCATCGCCACGAGGCAGATTATAAATGTTAACCAATAGATAGTTTTGTGTTTAAAACTCGGACTGAATACAAACAACCAATCTATGCCGTATTGTGCCTTTGTACTATAGATAATTATTGAGAACAGAATACAGATATTAGAGGATTTGTCTGAATCAGACGAATAAACACGTCGAACGAATTTCCGATCATTGCGTAGTAAGTTTCTATAGTCATCATTTCTATAGTAGGTTTTCTATTACGCTGATAAAACTAGAAAAATTGGATCGAGTCCAATTTGCACATATAATGGCAGAACAAATTTCATATTAAAAACCGTCCATATATATTAACATCAGGAAAGAATATTAGCTAATTTACATTATAAAAAATATTCTGACATATGACATCAAGCCTTGTAAATTTTTGACAAATATGGTTGTTACTTGCATGTGTAGTACTTGAAATATAATTTGCTAAAAAATTGCAAAAAATACCCTAAGAAAAACGTAAGTAAATAGAACAAGTACGAAGAATAAGGTAGTTTAAATAAAACAATTTGGCGTGATTCCCGATTTGAAAAACAAATTTCCGGTTTTTTGCCTCCACTTCCAGTCTAAAAGTATGTTCAAAAAACGGAAAGGAGGTTTATGGGGAGGTCTTGGTGGGCAAATTCGACGTAGCACCGCTCTAACCGAAATACTTCTGCGTACGGGTTAAGCTGCTGTATTCTCGAAAATAACCGGCCTTTGACAATTAAAGAGGTTATATTTAACTCGTGTGCTCGTACGCTACAATTAATAATTACGAAGCGAATATTAGGTGTTTGTACTTGGTGTTCGTTTTGTCTATTTTGGCAATGTGACTTTCGAGGTCTATAAATTTGCAACGAATAATCAAAGTACGTGTTCGATACTTTTATTGGATGTCCCGAGGTCTATTTAATCTAGTGCAATTTAGGGGACGGTATGAATTCGGCACGTCGAAAAGGCGTAATTCGGCACGAATTAACACTCCCATAGTTAATTCGGCACAATCGGTACATTTTCTTAAACTGGGGTATAACCTAACTATGAACTTAACCGAGCTGTGAACCTAACCTAACACACAAAACCCTAGTTTCTGTCCAATATAACAACCCGTATCGGGTTTGCATATTCTAAAATGTCGAAAATGTAAATGGTTCCTTATTAGCTTTTGACAGTTTTTGACATTTTTGGCAGTGTGAATCCGGCACTTTGTGTTTCACCCCGCCCCCAATTTAGTGCGGTGAGCTCCCATACACTCATGAGTTAAAATTAACGTTTTTTTAAAAAAAGGTCTTTTTCACGTTTTGTCTTTATGGGGGTTAACTGTACGACGCGTATAATTTCGAATAGTCTGGGAACTGATTCATAACCACCAGGAAAAACTCTATCAGACCCACTAAGTCTCTTTAAGTGATCAGTTGCTCCCTGGCATAGGGGGGGGGGTAGTTTTGACAGGCGCGCGTCATAGGAACGCTTTCTCTTGCAGTTCATGCAAACGTAATGTTTCCAGAGATCAGGATAGCTGTGTGCTTTGAAAAAACTGTGGTCGCTCTCTTCATAGACCGACCCCAATATAATAACTATGTTTTTTTCTGTGGCAACAAGGATACCAAGGATACCCAAAGAACATTAATAAAATGAATCTGAGTTATTGGGGTTAAAAGACTTGGAGTTATAATTGGAAAATCGTGGGATATCTGAAACAAAGTGGAGACTGCTTCACTAAATGTTTAATAAAAAATGTTGTTTACAACGTGAGACCATTATTTTTCCCTGCCAACATGGATGTCCAGAGAAAAAAAAATTAAAAGCGAGTTCCTACGCTCAAAATTCTTAGTGTTGTAATTAGTAAACCGTTTGAATTCTTCAAAAAAACCCGCACTGCTCCAGTGTATACTCAATAAAAAACGTTGTGTAGATGATAATACCGCCGTGTCTTGTCTGTAATGAGAATGATACAAAGGCAAAACACTGACAAAATTTGGATTGAAATAGAGGTCCGATCGCTGAGATAATGGCAGTTTAATTTTGAAAATGGCTTCAATTTTCAATGGGTATATGAGAAAATCCCTCAAATCCCCCTAAATTTGATATGTTAAAGGGTTTGAGTTCACTATCAAAGTTTTACATTGCCAAAAGTGCGTACAATAGATTCTGCTCAAGTTATGGTCATTTAAAATTTCACTGTGAACACATGTGATTTTAGATGTCCATAGCTTTAAAGGAAATAATCTCACTGTGTTTTCGATACTTTTATTGGATGTCCAGGAACCCAATTAATCTAGCACGATTTATTTCGGTGAGCTACCATGCCCCCATGAGCTAAAATTAACGTCTTACAAAAATGTCTTTTTGACCTTTTAGCGGTTTTGGGGGGTTAACTGTACGAAGGAATGTAATTTTGGAAAAAACTCTATCAGACTGCAAAGTCTCGTTAACAAGTTGTTTGCACTTGGAAAGGGGGAAGGGGCCGCGTTTGATAGGCATGTATCAGGGGTTAAAGTTCCGGTTGAAGTTTTGGTAAAATTGTAATGAAGATATTAACCAAAATATATAAAATTTGACAAATATTAGATTTGTCTATACGCCGTTTAAGAAAGTGTGATAAACAGTATATTTCATTATATCAGTACAGAACGGTCATGGAATTCTAACATAAAGGCCACGACAAGGATACATATATGTATATGAACTAATGCACCAAAGTGACTCCAACCGCTACAGACGCAGCGGGGTCAATACAGCTTAACACACATCTCGTTGCCACATAATGTCATATTTTACAAGAGGGTTAAGACGGCAATTAGTCCAGCAATTACGCTAACGGAATAAGGGTTCCTTTTCCGTGCTACCTCGTTTTTCTCTTGCTGTAACGAATATTTCTAATAATTACTTATTCATCAATTTTTGAGGTACAATTGGTGGTACCATTGACGGTACAATATTTTTTCTACTTGTTGTATTTTATTTTGTGTATATCAATTAAACGTGAATTTACGCAACCACCCTTAAAAGGTTCCAATGATGTCGCATTCGTAACGAAATATCGGTACGTCTCCCGATTTATAATTTCATAATTTGTCATTGCATGGTACAACCAATCGAGAACTGATTTTACGTTAAACTCCTGACCATTTCTCATTTTCACAAGAAGTTTATCCTTTATAATGTGAGGCATGATTTCGTCGATCAGCTTGGTTGAATTGGCAATCATGCACCAAGATGAAAACGTTAGGCTAACTTCCCCATGTCCATTTTTATCGTCAGTAAATCTAGACATCGGAATGGTGAGGTTAGAATTGATATCAAGTCCACACTTTATCAATGTGGAGATACTAGTTATAGGGTGACCAGATGTTTCGAAAAAAAAGTTCCGATTTTTTGCCCTTTTTTGTGAACCGCTTTTGTTCCGGTTTTTATAATCAGTGGCGTTGCTATCCGTAAAAAAAAGAGAAAGGGGTAGTTTATAAAAAAAATTTAAATTTAAGGCGACTATCCCTTTTATGTGGATGATCCCTTCTTCCATGGAATCGATATATTTCTAGCCAAAAACCCAAGAAACTTTAGAAAATACAGTTATACACACCTATCCAGGTCGCCCCACCCCTCCAGGAAGCACCTAAACTTTTAACGAGACTTAGCCAGTCTGATAGAGTTTGTTCTTGCGGTTCCGAAGCTGTTTTCAGAATGTCCAAATGTATACCCCTCGTACAGCTGACCCCCTCTAAATACATACATGTGAAAAAGACTTTTTTTAAAAACATTAATTTTAACTCATGGCTGACCGAACTAAATCCTGCTAGATTAATTAGGCCCCTGGGCATCCAATGAAAGTATCGACAATATACCCCTATTATTCGTTTTAACGCTATGGACCTCGAAAATCACATTGTCGAAATGGACTAAATCATAAAAAATAGAAAACTCATACAGCCGTGATTTTGCCACTTTTTGAAAATTTTGGCTATAACCTTGTTGGCCTATAACTGGTCACGTGTTAAGGATACGGAGTCGGTCATATGAGAAGAATTGGAGCTTGAGTCATGACGCGTTGAATAAACCCACTGTCGAGCCAATCGGACATACTCCACGAAATCACATTTTTACCATTTTTGGAAATCTCATTTTTGGGGAATAACTAGGTCACGTGTTAAGAATTATGGGTCGATCTAATGAGAAGAAATGTAGCTGTCATCCATGCGCATTGAATGAGTCCAATTTCAGGGAAAATCGGAAATTTTATGGCAATTTAATATTTCAGTGAGCTGCCGTGGTCCCATGAGTTAAAATTAATGTTTTAAAAAAAGTTCCTGGAAGGGTGGTGGACGACCTGGATAGCTTTTCACAAATCCAATCAGGTCACCCTAACTAGTTATCAAAAGTGATTCTTTTTCTTCGGCTGTTTTACAACACTTGAACCGTTCACAAATCGGTTCCTTTGCCAAATACTGCTGTATAATATACTCCCCAACGCACATTTTGTTTGGTAAAATACGTCGGTCAAACTCCCAGTGTAACGTAGAATGTAGAGTATGAAAAAGCTCATATATGATTTCTTTGCAAATCGGAAGTACAACATTTTTTCGGAATTCCAACTGTACATTTTGAATTTCGCTTTTTCGAAAATCTGTATATGCCAGAAACATTTTTGAAATTTGTAACAATCCTTTGATATTAGACGACTGGTAAGACAGAAAAATCATTGTATCTAGACACGTTTGTATGAAATTGGTATATACAGGACGACTAGATTGGCCACAAATGATATTTGTGTCGATTTGCTTTCTTTGGAACTTTGGTGACATGGCGTTGAAGAGCATGGCGACAATTTTAGACCAATCTCCAAATTGTTGCTTGTAATTAAATTCCTTGAATAAAATAACCTGAATTAGGGTATATGGATAATCCGCATTCTCGGGGACTGAATCAAATATTTTAGATATTTAGGAATGAAATTTTTTTTTAAATATGATTTGAATACGATGGGGTTGGTTGAAGACTATTATACCAAATGGAAGACAGAAAATTTGTTCGTGTCCTTCAGTGTGTCTTATGGGCATATAGCAATATCTGTGCAGAAAATAAGCAATTATAATAGATTATTTGAATTTCGACCAGAAGTGGGAATCCACTTCGAGGAAAGGAAAAAGTGGAAAATGCTAACTTATTTCCATCATAGTAGCTGAATAGAACATAGAACTGACGAGTATTATAAATTTAGTATAAATATATATGATGAATCTATGGTGAGAGATTGAAATCCATAAAATGGTTTGTTTAGCTTGTATCTCAAAGCTACACGGGAGAAATACATTCCCATGTATGCGAAACATATGATCAGACCCGACCAGGGGCAAACAATGGGATGATTGGTCACGCCGTTGTAGTAAAAGCACGCTAAATTTAGCTTCTTCAATGGACAAGTCTAAAAATTGGCCGATGCCAAATGTACAAGTGAGAAATCATTGAAATGCTTTTAAGAAATACTTAAGATTGAAAGTAAAACAGTGAACGAATGCAAGCGGCTCAGAAAATATTTCGAGTTAAACATTACCCCAAATTAAAATATATAAACGATCTGTTTTCTATTCTGTGAACTTGTAGCTTGGAGAAGTTTTTAGATCTAAAGGAACGCCCTAAGTAAGACGTCGGGAAGTGTCAGTCGGACCAAAGCTTACATTGATGGCAGAAGATAGGTCTTCTAACTCAGTGCTAGCTGCAAGGATCGACTGATACATATGGTAATCACAGCCCACTACAGCCCCCTGGAGATCGAATGAGATAGGAACTTAGGAAGAGTGCACTCATGACCGATTTCGAGTTTCGGATGTGACCTGCACTGTCCATAAACTAAGTAGGACGGTTTAGACAGGTTCGCGTCATCCGAATAAAGGTAGAATAAGGGGTACGGAAAAACCCCGAAGGAATAAGACAAGATCCCACACGCAGTAGGGAGGATAACATGGTATCCTATATAAACCACCAGATGCGTGAGAAGCGCGGTGTAGTAGAACCAGAGAAACGCTATCCTCATGGGATTCATACCTACTCATAGATCGAAGGCAGGGACAAGTTCGATGGTGGAAAGCCGAATGGCTACTCTATTCGCAGGGGGTATCGGCGGCTAGCATATATGGCAGGTAAGCCCATTGATTTAAGTTATGGCTTAGTTAGCTTCGATTATGGCTTACCTACGTAACCAAGATAAATAAGACGTGATCGTGGCGAAGAGAGTTATCCTTCATGTTATGAGCCGAATACCCAAGGATACCCCCTACAGAGCAAAACAGAGAGCTTGCCATCCATCATGGAACTCAACATCCTAATAGGATATTATCTGATACTAGGGACTTTCAGTATATTTGAGTATAGTATATTAGCCTCGTTAACGCCTTACAGCGTGGAGAAGTGTTAGCTCAGTGGGTCAGAGCACTGTATTTCAATCATAGGACTCGGACTCATTTCCGGAATTTTCTATATTATGCTATATTATGTAATCGAATAAAATGTATCTTGCCCAAAATGAATCTAAATGGGGAAATATATTAAGATATTACGATGGATAGTGTAAACCATGGTTGTATTGGGGTAAGCCGAGTACGTGATGTGTTCAGGATATGGTAGGATGAGCAGCTCGCAACTAAACATTCGTAACGAGACACATGTTGCGCAACCCTCCTAACATTAGGTATTGATACATTACGCATCACAACACATTTGACACGATGAAAGTCGGTTTAGCATACGGTTCGTTATATACTAAACATATCGCTTTGGCGGATTAAATTATAAATACAAACTTTCTCATTAAAAATTCTCAGGGTGAAATGTTCACAGATAATTGGTATCGAAAACAATTCCATGAAGATAGGGTTTGTTCTATGGACAATTGATCGTTTTTAGAATTCCCGGGATATGCCTGCTTCCTTCCTACGATTGAAATTGTATTAAAAGAAAGAACTCATATCCTGCTCCTGAAAATGAGCTAAAGTTGCGATATCATGAAAACGAAGCCGGAGAGCACCATTTTATATATTTACATTGGTAAACAGTGTTTTCGCTACACCCTTTAAGGGGAGTCCTAATATATAATATATACTCAATTACCACACGAAGGGACAACCTTTTAGAGTGTTTCATTTGGGTTGCTAGGAATAATAACTGATAAGGGAAATTTAATTCATGTATTTGAAGTTACGGGCTTATCGTTCCAGTCTTTTATGCCTTGACATTTACCCTATCCATAGTTTGGTAACTCGGTCGCCAGTTAAATTTGATAAACATCTCGATAATTGCTAATATTGAATGAATAGATATCTGTACCTCGCCTGATGGAACATAAGAATGAAGTAGAAGCAACAAACCAATTGGGCCTGTGTACCCTTTCCAACCTTTAAAACTAACCCAGAACGTCACATCTGGATCACATTCGTGGACTAGGAGCATTTCTATAACATCAACCAATCCATAATTTACGGCGAGTTGGAGATATGGCTTCGATAAATGTCCATTTGAATCGGCTTTCTTATCAAGCAGTAGTTTCACGATCCGTTGGGATAAGGCTGAAGTATGCAATACAAAAAGAATACAACAATGCGGTAATAAAGGCGAATTACATTCGTATCGCAAAAAGTGTCTGATTGTGAGAGGCCAATAGGGAGCATTTAAATTCCACACGCGCTGATATTAGCTGTACGGAATTTAAATCAGAGCTTCTTTTACACACATTTTTCATATATAAATGAAAGTCATCCCATGTGATTCCTAAAAACTGATTTCTGTTGCTGTTTAACCGAGTAAAATTTATCGCATTCATATTTTTCCCGGTATATTCTAAATGAAATTTGACTATCTCAGAATTAAGTCAATCAATTAACAGGCCAAAAATCTCTTTAATTTTTATCGACATCGTATTTATATTTCGTGGCTTATACACTGATAGTTGATATATAGCCATTTCGAAATAATTTGGGTCGGTTTTGAGTCTATTTATCAGCACATTTGAATTTACGATATCCTACTGTCATCTTACTATATCCTAGTAAAACACTACTTTGAATCTTAATTTCCGTGAATGAAAATTAGTCTAATCAGGGTCATGCTGTGGAGCCATGTGACAAAAAACAGTTGTCATCAAATATACGAATCAATCCTAATGGTACCTTTATGCAAACACTTAAGATACCATTAACGAATTAGAAAGACGGAAATTCAGCCTAGGATCAAACACTTTTCGTGACACGAGTGTATATTGTTACGAAAATGATAAACGTAGGGCTGTAGGCTTGGATTGAACCAGCCATATCGGGTAGAACGCCTTAACTCATTGGCCGTCAAACCTCTATAATGAGCGCCCATATATATATACAGGGTGATCTTTTTAATCTGTCATACTTTTTATGAATGCCATAGCTCTAAGAATAATAATAAAATTGAACCATGTCTAACATTTTTAGAGCAAAGAGAAAAAAGATAGCGGAAAACAGCGTGCATATTTTCCAGTGCTCTACACGAACAGTTTTTAGAATTTTCAAATTGATAATAGAGGAGATAAATCTCAAGATTCGGATAAAGTAGAAATATCGAAGATTCTAGAAGAAAAAGGTCGAATTTAAAAGCTTGAAAAACAATTGGGAAAATCGCTCAAATTTCGTTTCGAAAGCTTGCCATAGAAGTTAAAATGTCGGTTCCGCTCGGTTTCAAGTCACGTGTGGTGAAAAGGCCAATTTTGAACAACTCTGTCCGAGAAAAACGTTTCGATATATGTACAAAGATTTAGCATTTTTTGAAGAAAAAAAAACGCGCTGGTGTGTTACAACTTTGATTGACGAAAAACACTTCGTAATGAAATGTAAACAAAACATCCAGCAGGATGGCACAACTTGTCATACAGCGAAAAAACTCAACACTTCATGGCAGAAAATATGGCAAATTTCTGGCTCGTCGACTTTTGGCCCCCATCAAGCCCTGATTTAAATCCTTTGGGTTATGGAATTTGGGGCATAATGAGGTTATAGGGAAAATGGTAGCCACTTTGAATAAAAAAGAAGAAAACAGTCCAAACAAAGGCCGTTTTCAAAGCCACTAAATATTTTGACTCCAAATGTTCGAAAAAGTAGCGCTCATTTGTGACAGATTAAAAAGAACACCCTGTATAGTAATATTTATTAATATAATAACAATATTTTACCTGAAGTACGACAACCTTTAATAGCCAGTCCAAGCATTTTATGAGAACGTAATACGCCCGAATAGGGTGACCAGGTGTCCCACTGTTTTTAAATTTCTGGCGCATCCTGGGTACATTAAACCGAAACGGACGATTTGAAAAACAATTTAGACTTTTTAAAATCTTAGGGGTCTAACCCGGAAATATGAAAATTCTCTAGCGATAATCCGTTTTATCCATCACAGCCACCCCCCCCAATAATCGATACATATTTTGACAGAAAGCCACATAACTTTAGAAAATATAGATATAGACCTTCCCTCACAAGTTTGTTTCAAAGTTACTATCGGCTTTTAGACTTTTTTGTGTTCCGCTTTTTCGATATGGTCACCCTGCGCCCGAATGATCTGTGCCCATCATTAACACCATATTCGGATCAAAACTCAACGATAAGGTATGTTGAATAAGGTCATATCTGCTGTGTTTAACGTAAGAACCTTTCCAAAGCTTATACTGTGTGGACACTTGTGTGGACACACTGCGTCTACACATGTGTAATTGTTCCTATAGTTTCATTAAAGCAGTCCTTAGATACTTCGGAACGTATTTTTTCAATGCATTTTTCAAGTCGATTTGTAATAAGCAATTCAAAGATGATACTAACTGTTCGAGGCTCGTAATTACGCTCACTGAAATACAAATTCCCGCTTGATCTAGAAAAATATTTATAATACAAAGACCAAACTGCAATTACGGATTTTATCAAAAAATAAAAACAATATCAAAGAAGATTGAATTTGTTGCAATTTTACAAAGGCAAATGTACAACCAAATCAAACTTGAACTCTCAAAAGGTACGAATATTTATAATTCGGTGGCAATGGTATTTGTTGAAGTACATTTATATGTTATTTACATTTAGATGACATTTAAGAATATCCACAATGAACTTCAAGGACCTTAAATGAACTTAAATGAACTTAAATGAACATTAATGAACTTTAATGAACTTCAATGATTTTCATTTAGTAATGCATTTTGCTTACTTAAAATATAGTATTGTCATTTAACTGCCATTTAATATCAATAATATAATTACAGGTAGGTGCATAATTGAATATGATTCGAAATTTTACTACTGAAAAGAATCAATGCAGGAATTATTCCTGTCACTTCTCATAATATATATAAATATATTATGGAAAAATATATGTATAAATACCTGGACGAAACAAAATCGTGAGCCTAATCTTGCGGTTTTGTTAAACTTTCCATTTTCAACCCATTTATAACATCATCAACAATACTTGGATCATCTGTCGGTAACCTGTTTAAGTTTTCCTCCAATTTTATTATAATATCATTTCTTTTCATTCTAATAAATCTTCAATGTTAGGAAAATTTTAAACAATATTTTCAGCAGATTGTAACTGTGTCAATAACGCCTCGTTCGCTTCAACATCTTTTCGAAGTTGTTCGATCATTTTCTCATTAGAACGAATTGTTTCGAACAGGGTATTTAAATTATTCTCCGCTTCGCTTGACAATTCATCCATTTTCATTCTAACATTTCAGTCTAAATTATTATTATTACGAATTTATTATTTATTTTTAGTATAATTAACTTCATAAATGTTTGCAGTTCCAAGGGGAGCTTTCATATCCGTGAAATCATCAATCGGCAGAGAAAAGGATGGGCCGTTGAATGCCATGATATTATTATGAATATGGGGTTCGGGCACAAGGTCAGGCGCAAGCTCCTTTAAGTGGTCAAGTGCTGCCTTTGCACGTTCCACGCGCATTGTATATTTTTTTTCTTGCTCCATCATCGTTTCGTTAATCTCTGAATATTTATTATTATGAATTAAAGACTACCAAAATCAATTAATGGTTTTTAATTGCACTTCCGGTTGTACTTCCGGTTTACGACTTAAAATTTGTCGCACAAAATTTTACGTGCTTTTTACAATATTTTGTTTCATAGGAGTTAATATAATTGAGTTTTGTTATCAAACCTACCTTGTGAAATAGTATCCCTTTCAAGTGTAACTCTAATAAGGGTCTCATCTTCAAATGGTTCGTAGGTCCTCTCGCGCTCAGTTAACTTCCACTCATTCAGTAAAATTGCATCCTAGATAATTTGAATTTAAATTTGTTTCAAAAAAATGCCAAAAATTGTCAAATTCCAACCTTGACAACCACGCTTTTTCGTTCTGTTTCTGTCATTCGTTTTAGTTTTTGTTCTTCTTTTTTAATTAAATCGGCACGTCTCACAGGATCAGTCGTCTGTTGGATTTGTTTTAGCTTCTCATCTGGGGTGAATATTTAAAAAAAATAGACTCCATACCCTTACGCATTAGTTTAGAAAGCGGTCCACGATTTGTTACGTGTATTCTTCTGATTACTACTCTATTCATTCTAGTCAGTATATTAATAATGCACTGATGAGTCATCCCTGGTATGTGTAGGTTGACGACACAAAATAAACCAATGGTGGCATAATGCGCACTATTTAGTAACAGAATTATATTGCAGAGTTATATTTCATGTAAAAGAAAAAAAATGACGAAAGAAGTCTCGGTGAGATCAAAGTCTGAAAATTGGAGAACAAAACAATGGGTAAATAAGCAATTATTTGACACTCCGTCGAAGACTTCGCTCGATGCTCGACACCTGAAAAATTTGGCAAATACAGCCGAGATTAACCGATACAAAACACTATCTAGAGAAACTTATCCCGGGCCGGAATTCAGTGACTCGGATAGTGATTTTGACCTGACGTGCAGTCCGAAATTACAGAGAAGGAAAGCGTGAAGGAGAAGCATTTTAAACAATATTTGGTAGGGCGGGAATTTGTTAAAAACTATCTACCACACTCATATCCAGAGTTCCCCCACCCCTTCAGTATCAGACCTAAACTATTAACTAGACTTAGCCAGTCTGATAGAGTAGATGCGGTTCCGAATCTATTTTCAGAATGCCCAAATTTATACTCCTTTGTACAGTTAACGTCCTCTAAAGACAAACAGACGAAACAGACCTTTTATAAAAACATTAATTTTAACTCATGGGAGCATGGCAGCTCTCCGAACTAAATCGTGCTAGGGCATCCAATAAAAGTATCGCGAACATACTGTGAATCTTTGTTTTAAAACTATGGACACATTTAGTCCTGTATTTTAGTTTTTGCTCGGTGGTTTCGAGT
>SCLF01148090.1:0-10399 GCA_004367975.1 Mesochordaeus erythrocephalus
TAATAATCGTAACTATAATCGTAACTATAATCGTAACTATAATCGTAACTATAATCGTATTAATTGAATAAAATGCGAAGTATCTGATTGGAACAATATAAAGTTAAAAATACAGCAGGATACCATATATTGATGGATACAGGTTAGAATGATATTAGATATAGATCAACGTTAACGTTGGAACGAACGAAGAACACTAAAAACATCGTTTAGTATTTCGATAACATAAGGGTACTAAAGGGTAATTAGAAACAGCATATTAAGAATTAAAACAATGTACTTAAGAATTAAAACAATGTACGTCCTTAGTCCACATCCTTCTCGAGATCCTCTGATAAATTCAACTATAAAGGAGTAACCGGCTATTATAGCCTTCTAAGAGTTAAAATATATTATAAAGGCCTACACCATCCTGAAATGTGTCTACCCGTGTCCACAGTATGTGCCTAATACCCTAGTCAGTCTGGCTGGCACTGCGCAAATGCAAAATGTTTCAATCCAACCGCGCTAATCACCAAAACATGGCAACGTTGGCCGGATTTTAGTTTTCGTCTGGCACCGAAAATGTAGCACGGCGGGCGATTAGCGAGGCAGTGAAGCGCAGCGGGGGTCTACAGCACATTCTATTCGAATGTTATAGTTCAAGGTCAGCTGATGACGTTAGTGTCAGATATACATGTTTAACCCGTTGAAGTCTAGTTGCTATTACACCCCAAAACCGTTAGTCACCAAAATACACTACACTGTAATTTAGCTAAATTTCCGTCGCCATAACAAAATAAATAAAGATAATAATAATATATATATTAACTAATAAATATTAATAATTTATCTTCTGATATGACCGATAAAAACAATAGTAAAATTTTGTATCTACAATTAAATATATACGAATATTTACATTATTACCTCTTCCAACAGGCTATTCTATTATGAATATTGCTAAAATTCTTGGATTAACCACCTACCAAATAGATAATATCATTTTATAATAGGATATACTAGTTAGTATATATTAATAATATTATACAGTATACAATTATGTGAACATAAAAAGTGGAAAATAGTCTTCCACGGGTTAATCTAACCACGTTTAAATGTTATGGAGATTTTACGAAAAGCGGGTTACGTTTGTGTATTTAAACGCGATTTGGGTGGTGAACTTGCGGCAGGCATTAGGTGTCTAGTGTTAATATGAGAAGACTTTCTACCCACCGGAAAACTTACCAAAAACGGAGGATTTTGCGAACGAAGAACTTTCGAGCTATTTCTATGACCGGCTATACGAAGATATCTACGGAAGAATGTGGTTCATTAAGTTAAGAATTCGAAAAATCGATTACTGATCAAAAGTCTAATTTCGAAGTTCCAAACTGTCGTTACTTTTTACGTGAAAATTTAAGACACTTTTTAGGGCACCTGTTTGCAAGGCAAATGTTTTCAGAGCATTAATCTTCGAATCAAAAGGGTTAACTAATTTCGAGACGAAAGTTTACAGGCGGAAAATTGATTTCCCATTTTTCTTGGTCCATATAATTCGTTGAATTTGGCGGTATGGTGTTGTTGGTTCCAAATTCCGTTCCGGCAACTAGTTTAGGGTATACAGGTAAAACTGCCGAAATAGTGTAAAACGTGAGGCTTATACCCCGCTCCTCTGCATATATTATATATAATGTGTGTATACATATATTATATGATCACTTTTGACATTTGTCTCATGTCCGAAGATGCCAGACATGTCTTAACTGAACATGTGTTCACGCTGTTTACCGTGGCAAAATCATGTTGACCTCGAAAGAATTTCGAAAAAGGAGCAAATCAATTTTTCGTATTGTACTACTTAATATACACTCGCGGGAGTAAAATTGGTTGGTGAATACAGTCGTGATCCAAAAACTGGTTATTTTGATTCTTTTTAAATAATCAAAAAATTGGGGATTAACAAAAATATACAGGGATTAAAATTGATGAATCGTATCTTGAAGTAAGACTCGGCCCATTTAGACCAATTCGTCGTCCTTTTCATGATCGTATTTTATTTTGGCCTCCATCAAAGGACATCTTTCTATTTTTGTAATTTCTTGGTTGAACAATTCCCAGCCAAATTGGCATTTTGACGCAATAATATTAATGAATATAAAAACATAGTATTACCCTTAAATAGAAGAAAATGTATCGCCTTTGGAAAAGTGTCAACTGCTTCCAGTGAATATTATTCAGTTAATGGACAGATGCCGCGGTGAGTTTCATCAACTGGTTGCAACATTTGGTTGACCTTCCACATGCCTGATCATCTGCAGCATCTCATGTTGCGCCAGGTGAGGCGGCTGCCGCAGTGGCATGGTGGACTGGAATTATTGCATAAGGCATTGCATTGCGGTGAGTAATGCTACACTATGTTTAGTAAACTAGATATTCGTAATTTACAGCTTGTATTTAAATGTTTCATAGTGTAACAACGGTTTTTAGCAATGTTAACATAAGGCAATGCGGAATACAGTAAGCTACGATGTTAGAGCTGAAACAAAAACAGAGACCAATTTTTGGTACACGACTGCAAAATACATACTAGACTTTGACAAAATGCGCGTCGAAGGTCACGAATTCAGAGTCTTTAATACGCTGAATTGTGCCGTCATGATGATTAGGTTAATTATCCTGTTCTAATCCAGCTAGGCATAAATTAAAAATCACTCCCTGGGGGGTTAGGCGACGCATTTATTATGGCAATAGAACGGCGAGATAACGTAATTGTTAAATACGATAACTACATTAATAAAGTTTTACGTTAAGAAACTGTTGCGCAATGAATGCGAATTATTACGTAACAATTACAAAATTAAATATTTTTGAAATTCAACTCTTGCAAATTTTGGTATTTTGAAATGTGAAATTTACTTGAAATGACTATATAGATATGACGATAAATATGCTCGTGAGTTGACCTCAAAATATATTATTTGAGGTCATTCATGTGAAATACTAAAATAATTATTACCAGAATATTCCAAGAAATAATATAAGAAATTACTATATTACTAATAATTTAATATTATTATAATTTTAAATGACATTCAGATCTCTAATACCAAACTAGCCATAAATTACTAATAATAATTGACCACTAAATAACGTATAAATAGTCATTTTAAAACCAACATAGATGGCCGCCAATTTGAGCCTTGAATCTAAAGCCAAGACAGATTACACCACCAATGTGAGCTCTTAAGGCAAAACCATTTCCAATTTCTTTTAAAGAGACAAATATTTTTTTGAGTAGTGACTGACATTAGTCATAATCTATATTGGCTTTATGTTCATGGCTCACATCCATTTGACTTTAAGTTGACTAAATACACGCTATTAAATTTCGGATCGAATATCATCAGGTCGGAATATATTCACGATTGCCAGGAAGTACTCAATTGGGTAGCCATTCAGATTGCGAAAAATTAAAGACTGAGATATGGGACTGAAATATTATGGTTAATAAAGTCCCAAGGAGCGGGATAAAAGTGGAACAAAGTCGGCGTTCCTCGACGGTTAAAATCGCAAGCATCAAAGATAAACGTTTAATTCATCAATTGACTACTTCCTCGCTTGCCTTCCCCATTGGATCCGGGTTTTAATGTGTACCAAAGTCTGTAATTTATAGAAAAAAGGACGAAAATAATTATTAAAACGCTCGAGTATCCAGAAATGATGCTACTATATCAAAATTCACATTATGGTAATTGATGTGCGGTTCGTGCGGCACTACCGAGAGGGAACCTCGGATGAGTGGTATTTTTAATTTTAATTTATTACGTAATTATGAACGTGCGATGGATTGATGTTCTAAATATTACGAATAAATTTAATTGATATAATTACAAAGCATTTTGGAAAAGCTATTTTAATAATTAAAGCGGAATCTAGATGAAGTGGAGCTACTAAATGCACCATTACTCTCACATTCTCATGGTCTTTAAAATTGGGGTATCTGAGTGTAGTTTAGAACTTTTATTTACATCTTTAGAAAAATTCGATTATAAAAAGCAGTTAGTTTAACTATCAAGTAAACCCCATAATTTGTCAGATTGACCCAATCGGTACACCTTGAAATAACATATGTTACTGACCGTTAATATTTCCATTTCTGTTCATAGCCGAATATATACACTGTTGAAGTGATTTGGTTCTTTTTTAAGTCCCGTGTGCTGTTGTCAACTATAATTACAACGAATGCTGGAGGCGGTATTTCTACAAATTATAACAATGCGGAATGTCACCGAAACTACCTTGAAATGATTTTAAACCAAAAGTGACGATAAATATACGAGACAGATGAGCTTCCAATATACTGCTTGAGGTAGAAGTCAATGATTCATGAACAAATGTGAAATTAGTGACATTAGTACATTTAACTCGTGCGTTGGTACCCATATTTTGGTTGTAACCGACATTCTGGTCAGTAGAATGTCAAAATAAACCTGATTTCGATATCCTACGGCATAACTCTCGTTACGTTAAAAATTCTGACCATCCATCCTGCCCGCACTTACGATATAAGCACAGATTTTAATAATGTGTTGGTCCATTTAAGTGTATAAATATAAAACAGATTATATGCGTAGATTAACTAGTAATTATGCATTACAAGACCGGTATCCGAAGACGTCTTAAACCCCCACATTATATATGGTCAGATGCATAGTCTAGTGGTTAACCATAAACATGTTTGCTAGATGCCATACGTATAAGCCGAATTTTTACCATTCATACTTGATATATCATGATATAGGCCATTTAACTCACTAATGAAATAATCACAAATATAGAGTTATGACGAACGCGTAAGAAAGCCTTGCTCGGGCGTGACTCGAAAACGCAACCTTTTCCTTCTACCGATTGAGCTACCGACGCCACACCAAGGGCTTCCTATGTAAAACAAGTACAAATTCTCTATTTAACATACAATTCTCAACTATTTGAGAACTTACTTAAATCATTTATTAGTAACAATTACCTACATCAAGGTGGTATTAAGGGCTTATGATGGTTAAGCCGTCAATAGTTAGAGCACGCTAATAATAAACAAATGGGCTCAATGGATTGGAACCTGGTTAGTCAATTCTATCCAATCCATGTTATATCATCTAGCATTTTAGCCGCCAAATGAAAAAATACCGAAAAATACCGAAAAAACACGGAAATCGGCGGCCAGCTTACGATCGGCAGCCAGCTGACGAACTTACACACTGGTTAAAAATATTTAAAAAATAAATAAAAATATCGAAAATTCCAAACTCCATAACAGATGACTATCTGGACATAAGGGGGTTCGTGGTGAGATTGGCGTAAAGGGGTCCTCAAACGAATACTTGATTCAGCATGACCCGCTAAGAGCTTATAACCGGTTGGATCAATATGACCCGATATGAACCGATATGACCCTATATGACCCTAGTATCACCGGTATGATAGGTGTAATTACCTAAAGTGGTATATGACGTGAAATCTAAGTACTTTATTTCGAAAAATTCCAAGTCGTTTGACATAAATATTGAATGACGCCTGTCAAAGGTATTCAGTATAAATCGGCATAAAGGGACCTTGTAGTGATAAAGAAAATGTTGACGCACGTGTTATAAGGTATTCTCACTAATGCCGGCAGTGAGTTAAAATACTATATCATTTCAACGGGCATTTCAACCGTGTCTACAAATTCAATTCTAGACATTCTTGAACAATTCAGAACGGGTTCAAAACCTCCGCACTGCGTTGATTTTCACTGAGAAATGGAGGAGAATGGCGGCGAAGGTGTTGGCAACAGAGCCTTATGGTCATTGAATGCGACCCGACAAAATACAGCGTAAAATGCTTCTATACAAGTCGAAGTGCAAGGTCGAGTGAGGTCGAGTGAGGTCACACAAATTTCGAAAAATATCAAAGTTAGTAACATAACTTAATAATAGCGGTTGAATTAAACCCCATAGGTAATTAACTAACATCACAAGTTAAATTGCAGAAATACGATGCTTTCTCTAAATCCTTGATATTTCTCTATAAGCATTCTTTTGAGATCGGGCCTGTAGAAAGGCTAATAAATTCGAGCCCCCCATACCCTTACTTTCAGAATCATACCGCCTGTATTATATATTCCTTTGACATACCTCCGATATAAAAGTACCTACAAAATCTTCGCGTCTTGGTCTTCGTTAAATCTCTTTCGTTTTTTGACGTAATTTACGGTGTAAAAATACAAATTCAAATTCTCACGTGTTTGTTTCACGCCAGGATCTCTAGCTCTCGCCTTATCAAAAAAAGTAAGAACGCTCGGGTAAAAAAAAACGGTTTCGATGCAGCAGAAAAATGATGCATTAATCAGAGTAGAGGAAGATAATGAGCGTCGCCACGCGGTGGCGCGCTTCATGGTCAGGAGTAAACTGGAGGTTGACTTCCGAATCAGACTTACGCAAGTGAATGGCGCCGTTTTGGTTTACAAGAAAAACCACCGGTAAATTAGAACTGGTAAAGTGAGGCACCGGAGGCTGCTCGGATACAAAACAAATATATTCTGTCTGCCGTTGCTCATGGAATAATACAACTAGGCGGGTTAACATATTACGTCATCGAATGGTTCTTTATATGATTTTAAAGCTATTTTTAAGCTCTCTCAGGCACCCAATTGTACATTTTTGACCATGGAGATTAATCGAATTATTTCAATTTCTAGAACCCGTATATTTTTTTATTTTTATTAAATGTAGACTCTTTTTTGCTAAGGATGAATATGCGTCCAAATCGTACAGTTTTCAATAGAATTTGTTCAAAGGCAAGCTGCTTGTGAATTTAAGATTGCTGGCATAGTAGGGGGATTGCTATTTTATCTAGTTTCGGTGTGATCTCAGCTCCGATTGTGTTTACAAGGATGATATAATTGAGAAGTGAATAGGACGAGAGCATTTCGGCAGTACTTCCGGTCTAAAAATTGCTGCAAAAAATTTCACGTGCAATTTAGGGTCAATAAAACATAAAGTAGTATTAGGTACCACGCTGACGGGTAATATGACCCTGGTCGCAAAATAATTGTGTCGAATGGAACTTTAAACTATCATTGTTCCTCGATGCGCAAATAGATCACGTAAAAATTTTCTGACGTGTTTATTTATGTATTATTTTATATACGTGATTATTTATTAGAGGTTTATTATTAGAGATTTATTTATATGAAAATAAAGAAATATTATTATATTATTTTGCCAGTTAAATCGACGAGGTTTCCATTAACGTGGACGTTTTGTATAATAATTGCACACTCCACCAAGGGTGTAAATGGCGAACGAGTAAGTCTAGTAAATGAGTTTCAATCTACTAGACGAGATGCACGGGCGAATACTATTCGCCCGTCAACTTTTATTCACCGAGTAATGCCGAATCCTATTCGCCCGTGCGTCTTGTCTAGTAGATTAAAACCCAAAACTGCAATAAAGGTTATATTAAAGTAGTTGGAAGAAAAACATTGACAATTATGGTATGATAATTATTACCATTTATTATTACTATAATGAACTAACTCATTCCCCCTATAGAAAATTATATCTTAATATAATTACCTAATTAATTAATCTAGTTAGTTAATTAATTATAGTAATAATAAAGTAATAATTATCATAACATTATGTCTAATCGTGTTTATCGACTCAGACTTGGAGACCGGAATCAGGTCATGTGACTTATCATACGTAGACATGATGGTGTTAACCTGCGTGTTAAAAATATTCTAATTTGCACATATAACATAATCAATTAGTGTACCAAATATAAAAAAAAGACAATTTAACACGAGATAAAACATAATTCATATATCTTTATGACATTATTGCTTGCAGTAAGTCTTCGCAGGTTAAATAAGGTCACGGTTAATGAACTCTAGACATAAATATGGTTAAATATTGATTCAATGGATCAAATACCCCCTATTTTAATGAGTAAACAGTATAAATTAAACCTAGCACCAACCTACAATTTAATATATATATGTCTTGCTTATATTTATTTGGACTGTCTCTCAAACAAGTTTCCTGGGCTATTCTTACCAGACCGAACCATTACTTTAATTTTACCCAGTAACCGAAAATAGGATATACTGAATACAAGGCGATTAAAAGAAACCGTACGTTTAGAGATCTGAGCATTCTTGTTTGCAGCACTTCACAACAATGACCCACACCTCCGAAGAGATTGGACCATAAACTAATATTATATATTATTTTTGTTACAACCTACCTAACCCTAGGTCCATGTTTTTAAGGTCACCATACATTTCCCACTATGCCAAGTAATATAAAGTATTAACGCTAAAACTGCGAACCCTAAAAGTGGGATTTGTTCAAGATTTGAGGAACCGAATTTTTTTTTAAATTTTATTCAGGCTTCCTCATCAGGCATGCCATGCGGTTTGAGTATCCCAAAAAGCATATATTATTATTATATATTACTATTATATTATTGTTTTATATTCACGTTCAATTTTCTATTATGCTATAGAAATTAAAGCATGTTGACTGTAGTTTATTGCCTAGTTTCCTTCGGCTTATCCCTCGATACCTTTATCATTCGCTTGAGTTATTTATGAAAAGACGTTTCTAGTTTCAAAGAAAGAGGAAGTACTATAATATAAAGTAACATACAGTCGTCGACCAAAAACTAGGACTTTTGAATTCATGAAAAATCTGACAAAAGTCCTACTTTTTGGTCGAACGGAATCAGATGAAATGGAATATGAATTAAAAAAAATAATCTCCAGAATATTCCAAATATGAAATGTTTTTCATAGTTTTGAAAGCCATATATGTGATAGAGAGAGAAATGGTACAATCTAATTTGAGCTCAAACAACCCAAGAAATTAGAAAGTGTTAACAACGAGTATCATCCAATATATATATGGAAAGTAATGATCGGAAGTGTCGTCTATAGAATGAAAAAAAGAATGCGATAAAATACTTGAAAGTCGAGGAAACGGAAAATCTAATCCAACGTATAATAAATCTGACCGAGAGACTAGTGAACTTGGTCAGTTCGAAGATCATATGGAAGCATACATTTTAAGAAGAACGAAGAGTGATAAAGCTGTCAAACTTACGACTTCATCATTGATAGTTTTGGCAAAACTGGAGGGAGCAAAAGAACAATTTTCTACTATGGAAGCCCTTAAAAGATACGAATTTTCATACCGATATTTCAAGCGGATTTTCAGAGGTTATCAAAGCAAAATCTAATTGCTGACGAAATTTTGAACGATTATAGAACTGGTTTAACAATAAGCTGGTTACTTTTTCAGCCGACCAAAGCATCAACGTCGATGAAACCGGCGTTTTTGGTATCAACACAAAAGAAGAATTACTTTGAAAATTTGAAAACTTTTATTAACAGTGACACTTCAAGCGGATTTATTGTTTTTTTTATTTAAACAAATATATTGTAATTGTGGGAAATAAATTAAAAAACATAAGATAGAGGTAATGTATTGCCACTATTGAAATGCAGCTGTTAAATTTTATTCTTATTAAGTTCCTTAGCCCCTTACAAAGTAGTCAACGATAACCGTTCCATACATACAGTCTACCACTGACGCCAATGAACCAAAATTCAAAATCAAGCCACGCGTTATATCAAAAGTGAAAGGCTGTTCGTGGGAGAACAGTTCAGGAAAATCAGAACAAACTATATTCAAGCACAAATGTGAGTAAAAATGAATCAGCATGGATGCGTTGGTGCATATGATGTGGGAAATGGAAAGATTATATGTATACTTGAAAAAAAATTATGGCCGAAAATATGCATTCTTATGTGATGTTTCGTATGACAATCTGATAATGATTTTTCTGCCATCAGATTCACTTTGGATTAATAAATGTTTGCAAGTTTAAAAAATGAATACAGAAGCTGGCTGTCAAAAGAATATCTCGTGAATCCCGTCGTTAAAGAGGAACGCGAACTTCAAAACTTTACCGAGCTTTGTAATAATTTAACCACTGCGCAAATCAATAATGGGTTCAAGTGGATGGTCATTCAAAAATTTAAATTATAGAATGAAAGACTAGAACTGTTGGCGTTTACAGAATGAAAGAATACAAAATGAAGATGAGTAGAATGAGCCAGACGAAATCGGTACCAAGAAACTTAAATTTTATAGAGAAATCCGAACCACCTGACATGTCACGAAATTTGAGAAAAAAAGTACCACGTTTGGTCATTCATGACATTTGGGGAAAACGGAGGGACTTGAACTTTCTATAAGCTTCATTTTTCGAGCAACCTAGTCCTTGCTAGACCTTGCTAGTCCTTGCTAGTCCTTGCTAGTCCTTGCTAGTCCTTGCTAGTCCTTGCTAGTCCTTGCTAGTCCTTGCTAGT
>SCLF01148201.1:0-10398 GCA_004367975.1 Mesochordaeus erythrocephalus
GTGTGCAGCTTTCGCCAACTCGAACTTTTTTCAAATGTGTGCAACTTTGGGAAGCCCCCACGTGGTTATATCTCCAAAAATGGCCAAAAGTGTCCACCGCTCTTCTTTTCCATCTCAAAGCAAAGCTACATAATATTTTCCGTTACAATTTTGCACGAAGGAAGCTATGCTATCTCGTTATTTAACGGTGTTAGAATTATATTAATAATTCTTACTGGTGAACTATGAGAACCTAAAATATAAGGGTAATACACGCGAAATCTCATTCAAATGCAATTTTCTCGGTCAAAATTTACTATAGCTAGTATAAAAACAGCTGTGTATTACAGTAAAATATATCATTAATTATTTTGTTGTTATTATCTCGTAACCTGGATTTTTGCCATGAGGAGCAAACACTTTTGGTCTACCAAATGCGTTATATTGAACGTTTTGCGTCGAGTTGCTTGAATAGTATTTGGAAATCCGGTAGTACGGTAACATTTGAAAATTTTGAATTGACATTCGATCTCGAGATATTTGAAGAAGAAGGGTCCTCGTGGACAATTTTAGCCTCGCGGTATCCATTGGTTGGATATTTTTCGCAAATATATCGAGAATGAATGAACGTATCTACTTCAACCTTTAACTTATTACAGGATTTTCAAATACTTTTCAAACAAACTACGTTACGACGAAAAACGTTCAGTGTAACAAATTGGGCGGTTTGTAAAATTTAACGGCAATTATCCCAGTGGTCGGACCTCAAATCCAATCCAAATTTTATCGCTGCTTTTCCATTGTAGCATTGTCGTTATAGACAACAAATGACGGTCTTACCATGCACAGAACATTTGTATTGAATTTTTTTGCAGAAATCCAACGGTTTGCTAACTACAGCTACCACTATTTTAGCTGTAGAAACTTAGCTTCAATTTAATTATTTTACCTTTGCTTAGCTTGTGTGGCATAGAAAAAAATGATGGTCTTACCTTGTAAAGAACATTTTTTATTAAATATATACTGAAGTAGTCTCCAGTTTTTGTCAGAAATCCAACAGTTTGCTAGCTACAACTCCAACTATTTTAGCCGTACAAACTCAGTTTCAACTTATTATTTTTCTTTGCGTATGATTGCTGGAACAGAAATAAATGACGTTCTTCTCTTAAATTAGAGAGAAAGAGCATGCGATAAAGAGAGCGGACGAAAAGAGATAAATTTACACTGCATAATATTTACAACGCAGACGGCTATTAGCTGTAAAATGTATTATATTGAGGAAGGACTATATTACCAATTTTATCGGTCATAAAACACTAAATATTTCAGCTGTTCTGTTAGAAATTTAGTTTCTACAAAAGTATTTAAAATCACAATGTTTACCCATTTGTAACATAACCGGTAATCTTCTTCGTTCTCTATATAAAATACAATCTCTTCTACATAATCTTCCATCACGAGCAATTTATACGTATTAAATTGTCAGGTTTCGGTTAGCACTTTAAAATCGATAAATACTGATTGAGAAAATATATAAAATTGATAAAAGCAAATACACTGGATACGCGAAAAGTGTATGCTGAGGAGAGCCAATTTGCGGCCTTTAAATTCCGCGCACGCCGATATTCGGTGTATGTAATTTAGATCCTTGGAAAATACTATGAACCCACTATTTAGAAATTATTTATTAATATGTTGTAACATACAAACAACTAAACATAGATTGTAAAATAATATTGAAACCAATGTTTTTATCAACGTCCATTTTTCTATTGTCTTGGCATCCTTTCCCGGTTAAATATTTACCAACAAATAAGTACAAACAAATAAGTACCAACACATATTTACCCACAAATATTTACAAACAAGCGTTAATTAAGTCTCGGTTGGATAACTGTCGTTAACATCGAAACCCATATCATGTTTAACTTTTCTCTATCCTACTGTGATCTTACGGATTATTATATCCGAGTAAAATATTACTTTGAATCCTAACTTCTGTGATCCTAGCCCATGTGAAAAAAACCAGTTCTGTGATCAAACATACGAATCAACTCCTACTCATAATCAGATAACCGTCGCGTGGTACCTTCATTCAAATACATCGGACGTCATTAACGAATTAGACGGAAATTACCATACGATCAGACACTTTTCGCATTACCACTGTATATCTTTATGAAATCTGACAAACCAATTCTCTGTCTTGGAAGGAAATCTCTCCCACTTATAGTTCGAAATATTTGAGTAAGTTTTATTGTCGGCTCAAGAAACCTTATAAGGCTGATGCTAAATCATCAACGTCGTCATCATCCGATACTGAAAAAGTAAAGGAAGATACTAAATTAGTGGTTGCTGGAATAGAGGAAACTGACAATACCGAACAACCGGCTGTTACTGAAATACAAAATGAACAAACTGAAAATGTTGAACACACTGAACCAGCCAAGAAAATTGATGAAAGTGCTGTAAACGTCGAGCAGGTTGCAGCCGAAATTGTAACTGAAGCTATTGCTGATGCAGAACAAGCTGATGACTCGAAACCTATTGAGCAAAATCAATCCACCCTCGAGAATATCAAGGAAGAGGAGGAAATTAAAGGAAGAGCTTTAAATTACAAGGAAATTAAACTACGACTAAAAGGATTTCCGATTTTAGCATACTATTAGACCGAAAGTATCCGCTAAACACTTGAAACGAATTTTTGAAGTCGACAATCATGTCGTAATATCGCTGGAAATGTGCTGTTGTAGAAAAATATCAGATAAAGTTAAGGGTACATAACCATTTACCTGTTAACTAATAGATACCAACCTGCTGGTGATCGAGGTCTCTCTTGCTCAGTTTTCTCGAAGGCCATACAGTATATCGTTGATTTCTTCGTTTATGAATTTCTTGAGAGAAAATTGTATTTGGATTCGGATAACGCTTCTAAAATGATAACCCATGTACACAACTATAACCCTAGAGCAGACGTACAAATACGTATTTAGGGTTTAAATCTGGATTCGACCTAATATTACGGATGTTGCGTATAGTTCTCTAAGGTTTAAAAGAAGATGCAAATAACCTTCTCAATTACAACATTTTCAGAACCGTATTCGGAACGGAAATCGCACCGAATGTAGATAGAATTGTGTAATTTTCACCAAATAATGGCCAAAATTCACTAGTAATGACTACAAGGTACTGTAAATGCAAGCTGCCTTACTATGTAAGCAATCTGAACTACACAGGCAGCTTGATTTTGAACAAAATAAATTTGTTAGTTCTGATTATTGAAATTATTTGATTTTCGCCATGGACCAATTTGTTCAAAACGTTATCTGAGGGTTATATACGAAAAGGGTTGCTATCCATATTTCTAAAGGTGTAAATAAAAATTATAAATTATCATTCGATGAAAATACTACTCAAGTTATGGTAATTTAAAATTTCACAATATTTCACTTTTTTAAAATTGCCATAACTTGAGAAGGTTCAATTGTACACGCTTTTGGTAATTTAAAACTGTGATCATGAGACCTAACCCTATAGCATATCAAATTTTAAGGCTATTTAATAGATTTTCTCATAGACCCGTTATGTAGTTAAGTCAAAAATGTGATTTCATGAAGTATGTCCGATTGGCTCGAAAGTGGGCTTCTCATAGCACCTAACCCAAAATTCTTAACATGTGACCCGGCAAATTTTCAAAAAGTGACAAAATCACTAATTTTTCACTGCTGCAGAAACTCGGTCGCAGAAACCCTTCCAAGTCCCAACGTATGTTCAGTAAACATTTGACTCAAAACAGCTGCAAAAAAACCATAACTTTAAAGGAAATGATCGCAGTATGTTTCCGATACTGTTATTGGATACCCAAGGACCTACTTAATCTAGCACGATTTAGTTCAGTGAGCTGCCGTTCCCCCATGAGTTAAAATTAACGTTTTAGAAAAAAGGTGTTTTTGGCCTTTAACAAACAGATTCAGAACCGCAAGAAAGAACTCTATCAGACTGGTTTAGTCTCGTTAACCGATCACTTGCTTCCTGAGAGGGGTAGGGGGCACATAGGATAGCCGTGTATCAGTGGACACCAAGCTATAAAAGGTAGTAAACTTCCCAGAATAAGTTTATATTGTTCAAAATAGATATAACGTTTCCTTCACCGTTAACCGTTGGGGACTAATAAATGTCCATTAACGACCTTTTTAAATTAAAATTCGTTTCAACGTCGTTTTAGGGTTAAAAATGATTAAAATTCCTCGATATATCGTACAAGGGTTACAATACAATTTGTGTTCTCTAACAAGAATTTGGATTTAATCATTTAAAAATGAGATTAGATAAAGGCCAGGTAAAAATATTCAAAATCAGTATATACCCTTTACTTACCCCATAAAACAATTGATTCATTTATCAATCGCTCACACTTATTTAGGGGTGTGCTAGTTATGTAGTTTTTAGACGAACGGTAATGTATTCACGCAGATTAAGCTGTTGGTCGCAAAAATGATGTAATTATGAAGCGGATAAGACCAAAGACCACTTTGTATCTTGTTTTAAACGTTAATTACATCAGTTGTGGGAGAATTCTTGGAAATATTTGTTTTGTTCCTCAGTAGTTTTACGTCTAATGCAGACGAAGCTGAATAAATACGCGTTTACCTCAGGGAACTAGTTGTGCGTAGGTGTTAAGCAAAGTTTGAAAACCCAACCAGTTAATCTTCGTGAATGCATTACTGTTCATGTAAAAACCAGATAACTAGCACACACTAAAAGAATTTTGTCGTATACTAGAGATTAACATCTCGGCTGAATTTTGTATAACCTTTATGTATCGATAATGAGCCAGTTTGACCAAGCGAGCTGATATCCGTAAAAAGCACCGTCGTTTTATTCATATTTTCATAATTTAACCAGTTACTGGACTCAGTTAATATTGTGGTAGCAACTGTGTCCGACTGTTCAAAATATCAATAATTTAAAAACATCAAAAATAAAAAAAATACGAAGAATATAAAAAATTAAAAAAACACCAAAAATCTAAAAACATAAAACATGTTAAGAATTAAGAAAATGAAAATTGTATTACACCGACAATATATCGCTACCTTAGTAAAGAATTTAATTTCGAAAATAAGTCTTATAAATTGACAACTGAACGATATTTTGAATGATCATGTGATGGAAGGCTTCTTTCAAAGTTGTCTAACTGTATTCCCACAGTATATATTATAAATCAACCGGATTTTTCAATCTTTGATGAAATGCCTTCATTCTACGAGTAAATATAAATTAGTCTTAAATTTACCTTCAAGACAGCCGTTCGTTGACGTCGCTAAAAACGTAAGCCTCATAATTTTTAAACACTTTTTATGTGTACCTCGCATTCGGTACATGGAAAAAAGGTCCTTGCAAGCATACTATAAACACAATATTTAAAAATAGTTTAACTCGTGCCATTTTTATAAATATATTTTATAGATATTTTATGAAACGCTTAATTTATATAGCGCTTAGCACACACAAATATCATTCCGTGACACAATTTTGTCGGCTGGATTATATAAAAGAATAGAATTATAGATTTTATCAAGACTTGGATTCTAGTTGATCAAAAGCTGTACTTGTTTTAATTTAATTTAATTAAGAAGAGTTTATCAGTAGATATCACACTTTCCTCACCTACTTGCAACGGCTGATGGCCCCTAAATTTCGAACTCTCTGAACAATATTTATTATCTAATATGGTTACCAGGATAGCTGAAACATGTTTTAACATTTACTTTAGGGGTCACTTCCGGTTAAATATGAAATCCAAATGTTGTACAAAACGTTTTAGACGTTTTTAGCGACGAAAAATCGGCTACAACTTGTGTTTTTAAGCGATCCACCTGACCTGCAAACATTCCATCAGGGGTATCATATCACCCTACTTCAATTGATATATAGCCTACTTATAAATTATATGCCTTTCTACAATAGTCAGCGGTATTTTCAGGTCTTTTAGTCCTGACTCAGACGGGTCCCCGACGATGTATGGAGGTCATCGATACCCTTTAATGAAAAACATTATTTTGTGACGCTCACTTCGCTACCATACTGATGCAAAACTTAGCGATCCGATAGAAACGATACGCCGGCACGAGTCGAGCGTTATATTCTAAACAAAACCTGTTAACCAGTAAATGCCACGTTTCGATTTTTCAGTAGATACCCCCCCTGCCATTTTTCGTTCCGTTTTCTCAGCCGTAATTAGAGTTTCTGATTAGAATTCTTTAGGCCCGCGGTGTAATTTCTCGCTCTCAAGACTTCGTAAAATGTGTTCCAAGAGTGATATATTTTTTGTGTTTTCATATAATCAACAGATGCATGGTCTAATTCCAGACAAAATTTAAGCTTACAGAAATCACTAGGTTAGCTAGATATTTACACAGGGAGAAAAACATCTCATTTGGATCACTTCATGCAACAAATTCCAAAAAATTCTTTAATGCGACATATTGCGGAATTCTCGAGACACATACTGAAATGTAGACGACGTTTAATTTTTTTCGAAGAGAAAGAGAAATATAGAAAAATCCAGTTTTCGGCCTATTAAACTACTTAGAGTTGCTAAAAAACTGTGTCAAAACCAAAAGAGAACTTTAAAACGAGACATACCATTAAATCGGCAAGGTAAAGATCTTTAATCGTGTAAAAATTAAAAAAACGATACAATATATAGCATTCGAGAAAACTGAGGAAGAGATGGCCCGGTATGGCATCCACTGGTTAAGTGTACATCCAAATATGCTATGTAATTATTACACCCGGCACAACGTAAATGCACTACTAGATGTCTTTACCGTTATTATATCTCTTAGGAACCCCATACAGAGCTTGGTCCATTGATTGTCGCAATTAATCTTACGGATGGCACAGAACTTTATAAGAACAACATTTCCTAAAGTTCAAAATGTCTAAAAAGTCAAAATTTACAAAAGGTTAAAAAATATGCGTAACATCTACCCTTAAGATAAATTGCTAAAGTGGCTGGATTTTGAAGTGTTCGGGAATTTACAAAATTTTGAAGTTTTTGAAAATGTGCTCGAGAATTCGTGAATTACATTTTGATTTACATGGCGGGGTAAACATGGCACTAGGAAGAGGACCAATCAATAGTCTCGATTTAAGGCATCCAATTTAATTATGGAGAGTATTTTTTCCTCATCTGATTCAAGTGACTCGAATTCAAATTACAGTCACGTCCATATTTTGAAGAACTACCAGCCAGACTTATTCGAAAATTAGTCATCAATTCTTCTTGAATTAGGTCACGCTATTCGTACATTTTTGTTAGAAATGTCTTTGGAGCAAATAAAGATGGATTCATCTAACCACAAACTAAAATTAATGTTAGCAAAGAAACATTTGCTTTGGCGGGGTTGGAGATTACACGGTGTAAGTTACAACCTTGTTAACACGCGAAGTTTTACCGCTTAACCAATTATAATCGTTTATGATTTGTTTGTTATTGTTAAACCTTACCACAACATACTGAAAATTTTCCAAAAATAAATGCTTTGAATTAAATAACGACCTTCTCAATATTTATTATAAATCAAGCACACTGATCAGAGTTATTTTACAGTTAGTACCGCAAAATCGATCGGCACAGATTTTCATTAATCTCACCATAACTTCTGTTAGAGCGGTGCTCCGTCGAATTTGCTATCCAGCTAAAAACTGGATTCGTTTTTTCGAATCATGGATCACCAAATTGTTGCCCGAGATAAATTCCAACGATTAATTCCAAACGGAAACGAAACAGCTTCTGTTTGAATTTAGGATCGTGGGTGGTCTAGTTTCACTATTACTTTTAAGCTAGGTGTTGAAGACACGTATATCTGTATTATTAAATATGTTTTAAAATTTGGACACGCTTTTCTTCCAATTAATAACTCTGTGAAAACTATGAAGATCATTCGTATAGGTTTGGTGCACTTGTGCACCCATTAGACCAGTCGCTCGTAAAGTTATGCCCATATAATTTTTTAATTGCATAGTAATAGATTTACAGGCCGATTATGAGCGACTTTGGGGATCACATTTTTTCATGCACTTCTGGTTTTTTTTTCTAATAATACGTTTACCTTTATTTTATTTTTTTCAATGGTTCCCCTTGTTGACGGGTTTCACTGATTGTTGGTTGCGACGAATTCATTTTTTGAAGAAAAAAACTGAATACAACAGAATGGAACTATATACGAACTTAACTCGCCCGCACTTAACTTTCCTGCACTCAGTGGTTCAATAGATCTCTACGATTGAGATAGCTTGGTCTTTATTTTCGATGTTGGTTGACTCCATTCGTTTTATTTTGTCGTATGTAAGGAGCGTCCGGGGTCTAGTGTCATTCGAAAACTTACTGGGGGTTCTGTCGTCATGCTATTTCCGTCATGCTATTTTCGTATTTGTTCGTTTCCTGTTCCGTGATTTTTATGTTGGGATTTTTGGTGGCTGATTGTGTGGTTCGCAAATGAGTTTTCCAGGCTCGGCGTATTGCACCACAACACATTCACCGCAAAAAAAATTCTGTTTTTGTCCATTTTTATATTTTCAAAGAACAGGGAATGGTGCCCGCTTGTCGGACTCTAATGGGTGTCAGGAGCAGCCATTTCCATAGTTCACCGTAATGGATCCTGCTAGCTCTCCACCCGGGAGTGTAGGCGTTATAAAGACGTCCATTTTTTTGCTCGAGATTTGGTCCGCAGTATCTGAATAAAATACGGTTAAACTATTAAACTATTAATTATGCATTAACGTGTTGATCCCCGCCAGTTGATACACTACCCGATGTTCCCCAATTTCTGATTCATTATTCGTTATTGGCTTATATATAATTCTAGTTTCCCTTTTCTCCCAGAGTTTTCTCCACTAGCGCTACGATTGTATTTAAATCCATAGTAGTGTCCAAGGGCGACCTGACATTAGACGTTCCCAATCATAGGTGAAACGCCTGGTGTTACACCTTTGATCAGCCATTAGTTTTGGATCCGTTTGAAAAAGCGAACTGAATTTATCCTCATTATACTCATGGTTGGGTGAGTTTCTTTCAACGACTTGACCTCAATAGATAATATGTGGTCAAGTTCGCCAACAAACTTTTCCATATCACCACCAGGTTCATATTTCGGAATTGTTTTCACAATATCCACCAGAATTTTACTTTTGGATGTCATCATGCCTTCATCGGTTTGAATGATTGGTTTTTGTGTAACTATAGCTTGGCTGAGGGTTTTTATGGCCTATGGTATCGCATTGATTCCAGCCTGAATATCTGTAATCTGTTCTTTGCGCTTGGCTCCATCCTTATCATCCTAGATTTTTGAGATTTTAACATCCCGCAGTTCTTGTCTTGATTCCTTGGCGGTAGACAGGAATTGGAATTCTATAAAATAGGTGTAATCCATGTTGATGTTCTAACCTTGAATATTTAATCCTTGAACACTCAATCCTGGGACGTACCACCCCTGAATAATAATTTATATGTCAACAGTAGGAAAGCTCCCGAAGATGTGTCAAGATATAAACAATAAACCATATCTAAACAATTCAAAACAATATCAACTAGCAATGACAACAATATACAGGGAATCCATCTCCTGTTTAGAAATTCTTCACATTCTCCTAGTAATTATACGGGGTGAAAGAACCAGACATTCTTTGAAACAACCAGACATTCTTTGAAACAACATGAAATATACAAAATGTTATCTAAATAACGCGTACCGAGAGCCGCTTGGTTAGAATAAAGTAAGATAGCACACGCGGAATTTATGAAAGAAAAGGATAACTCCCGATAAGCTGGTACTATTAACTGTATTTAAATTAAATATAATATTGCCAGGTTAACTTTGTTCACGTTTAAATCGTGTGTTGTTGTGAGAGTTAAGTAGTATATATCCTTCGCTAGAGAGCAAATAAAGAAAGGGGAAGCTCCGCCTTCCCTTGTTATGCCCATTTAAAGCATTAAAGTAAGATGTTTCCCCAATTTTTCCTCTCCCTCCAAATTCGTTTTTAACTCGTTTTGATATCTGCCAATTTTTATTTCTGCCCATCAGGCGTGCTAAATTTTGAGCACCATTCATTTATATTATGCCGATTTGAATACCTTTATTTTTGTTTCGGTTGGGTGGTTTCACTATTGGTTGGCTGCGGCGATTTAAAAATTCAATTTGTGCAATAAAGAGTTTCAAAAGTTTCAAGAAATTCGTTTAATTCTAACTTTTTTTCTGCACAATGAAAAAATGGTCGCATTATTCTTGGTGATAATGTAAAATAAGAACAATAAATCAGACAAAAATCATATTATATCCTATTTAAGGTGAAGGTCGCACATTTGCTTATTGGCGATATTGACCACTATTGTAAGCCTAAATTTAGGCATTT